>OZ020526.1:14240602-14266381 GCA_963971425.1 Bryoerythrophyllum caledonicum | reverse complement strand
CGCCCTCACAAGCCCCTCTTTCCCACACCTCCATTGTCTCCCTCCACCAAACCCTACGCTCTCACACTCCCTCACAACTACTACCAAGGGTGGGCGCGCGCACACCCCTCGTAGGACTAGCAAGGATTGATGCCCTTCATTGATACCCGCAATTCAAAACCCTAATCTGAAACCCTAAATTGAAACCCTAAGTTGATACCTTGGTTGATAACCAGATAGTGATACCCAGGAAGTCATACCCTACTCGTGATACACTTGTTATTGATACCCAAAGTTCGTTGGTCCATAAATTATTTTGAGAATATCTCAACCAAAAATCGTTTAAAATGCTTGTTTTTGTGCAACTAGCACGGAAGAAAAAATGAAGTTTTTTTTGTAGTTTTAACCGTAGGATCTCAATTATGACTTATTAGGTAATATACTCACAAAATTTCATAAAGTTTGACCGCACGGATTGAAAGATTATAATGTTTAAAGTAGAGAAAAGGCTCATTTTCTTCCCTGCGTTTACTGGATCAGCAGACTTTGACTTCAATTGGTGTCTAATTTTTGCACTATAAAAGGTCTCAATTATTTACCATAATGTTAAGCATGCTGTTATTTCTTTATGCACTAATTTTTAGAGGTAGAAAAGGAGTGTAGCATATTCAAACAAATTGTGCAATGAGTGGAGGTTCTACAATTCTCAATTCACGTTATATTTTTTTGTGAACTTGATATTGTTTTAAATGAAAATCCAAATGGTCAATAAGAAGGTTTACATCACATAATGCCATAGGTAAAATCAAAAGTTAATTATACAAAGATCTCAAAGTTTTATGTGGAAAGGTAGAAGATGTTTTGGTACCTTGGCCGAAAATGTGTGACAATGTGTGAAAATAATTGACTTGGATTAGAAATCATATATTTTCTAAAAAAAGGTAGCGAGTGTAAAAAATATATTACTTATATGAACATGAAGATGCCAATGTTTGTCACAACAAACACCAAAATTTTGTGACAAAAAACATACTAAACTCTTGCCAAATTTTGATTTATTAAAAAGTAATTAGCAAATAACTTGCGGCTTTCTACCAGCAACCAGTGCACTTGGCTAAGTGCATAATTGCTTAATTGCGTGTTTTATGCACTTGGCCATTTAAAAGTGCACTTGGGTACAACGGCGGCCATTGCGAACAAAAGTGGCAAAATTGAAAAAAAAAAAAAATCAAAGAAAAAAAAGTTTTCCAAAAGAAAAAAATTGAGCTTCTGCAACAATATTACGTACAATCATGGTTGTTCATATTGGAAGCGATTTTTTGGCATTTTCAACTAATTTGTGTTGGCCCCTCGTTAATACTAGATAAATGTGTATTTAATATAGTTTCACAATATTTCAAAGATAGATTTGAAAGATTGTAATATATAAACAGGCGTAATTACAAAAAAACATACTTTATGCAAGGGTTGGCAGTTGATTAAAAGATATTCTACGTAGTACATAATGCATACAATAGTAAAAATTAAATATAGATGCTTCAACAATTGGACTTAGCACCAATAGTAAACAGAGCTTTACTCTAAAGGATTAATGACATAACGTCTTACATCACCCTTAGAATATACTACTCTTACACATACACTTTATATCAATTACCATACACAACTAGTATACTCTCAAAAAGGCACACTATCTACTCCATAGAATTTATAGCTGCTTGCAAACGGTCGTCATCGATAGCTTCGGTTTGCATTGCAATATATTGTAGTATGTGAGCCTTTGCCGATTGAAGAATGTGAATCCTGCTTTCAACCTGCACTCCAAATACATTGCGCTTTCTCCACCCGCTGGCCCCGGACATGGTTCTTTCCAGTGTGTTTATCCAGGAAAAAATGCATGCATCTTTCTCTAACCAACTATGGCTCTCCCCAGATGGCTCCCAGAATGAATCCATGCAATTTGCATACCGTTGTGCAGAAGACCCATGTCCATCAGCAACCCCCTTTTGGATGATGGGCCAATACCAACAAACCTTAATCTTAAGTCTCCATCGGTTTTTTCCTTCCTGAATCACTTTCCCCACATAGAATGGTACACCGCCTTCTATCTCTGCTTGATCAACACTCAAAGCTACAAACTGTCCACAATGGATATCAGATTGTGGATTAAATGGTGGAAATGGGTCGTGATTACCTTCATACATTGCTCCTTCTTTGGCGTGTTCCTCAACATAGTTGCGCTCTGTTTGTTGTGCCCTACGCACTGCTTGATTAGAGGGTCTTCCTCTACGAGGTCCAAAGTATCCTCGAGCCTCGGCATTTGGAAGCATCGCCACTACCTGCTCTACGACATTTACCTCGTGATTTTCTTCACTTCCACCATCCATTACATCCAAAGATGTGCTCCCTGTAGGTCCGGTGTTGGAGAACTCTAAAGGCCAAAACGGTGAGGTACAATGCTCATTGCTATGATCTTTGTGTGGAAATTGAGCTAAATAGAGTTTCAATCTTTCAGCCTCTACTTTTGCCTCACCATTTTTGTCCTCATGCTGCAACCTTTGAATGCACCTTTGTTTATATGCAATGAAGTCATCCAACGCCTTCAACTCCCGTTCGTCCGCTGCAAATACTTCCACAAACGATGGTTGTTCATCCCTATTTGGCAACGACCTCAAAATTTTCGTCCCTGCCTCCGGTCCCCATGGATCCTTACAATAATGCTTGTGTTGTACTCGAACCTCACGAGTTCCTTCTCGATTGTCCATATAGAATCGCATGTGGTGCGGAAATGTTATGCCTACCAATGAATCATGACCTGTCAGTAAGTGAGGAGTTATGAACAATTTCCAATCCCATGCATTCTCTAGCAGCCGGGCGCTAACAAATGCCTCCGTAGGAATTGTTCCTCGTTCTATAAGACTAATCATTTCTTTCAACGAGTCCACGTCCAACCTCTTCAACGTATTTGATATACAACTGAAACATTGATCAATATCTTTGTGTGTATGGCCCACTATAAGAAAAGATAGTTCCACCTCCTGAAAAAATCCCAATCCCACCAATGTAGTACATAGAGCAAACATGTAAATGTTTTTGTTCTCAAGCGTGCAGTTGTCGGCCTGAATTCGTAGTGTTGGTGGCAAAAAGCCCCTCCTCCGCAGCACATCTCCAATCACGTACAACAATGTACTCACGACTTGATTGCTATCGTGTTTGTGGTGAGCTCCAAACCACACGTCGTAATATAAACCAATCCCATGTACAAGAGCACCACACAGATGGGTCTTCACAAACCGGTGTTCAATGTTCTTCACAGTCTGACGCATCCTCGGTACCATGGTCGTGTTTTGGTCCATGCCATCCACTAGGATGCACATGTACAACTGAGGGCTAATATAACACGACCTCTTGAATATCCAATAATGCCTACGTTCTTCCATCTGGTTGCGCAGATGCAACATAAACAACTGCTTTATCTTTATCCTTGCATCCGCATTGGTGGTTCCCTCCATGGTACATTTATACTCCCAACAATGATAACATTTCGAGAATCTCGAGAATGGAGGTACTTGAACGTGGGGATACTTGATGCGCCACATCCTCCGGAACGAACTCATAGAAATGGTTTCTCCATTACAAATTCTCTTGACCTCCTCGTTCACGTAGTTGAATACATCAAATTTGGCTGTATTCATAGGAAAGAGAATGAGAGGCACCACTTCGTTGTCACTCTTACGACGAATATAACGATGAGGTTGAGAACAACCAGCTTCATCGACAAACGATTTAAAGCAAGCCTCTACTGCAGACATTCTAATACTTTCTCTTATCGGATCTGAAAAGGTATTGCCGTGAATCGATGTCACTCTTCCATATATTAGACAGTCCTTTTTCAATTGCTTAAAGCGCCTCTGTGAATATCCAACCCCAAGAGCGTAGCAAGCATTGTAAATTTCTTTCCCATCTAACTTTGTTACAAACTTGTCTCGACGAGTTCCTTCCGTCCTTGTGTAAAAAGAAACCAACATCTGTCTCATCCACGTACTTCGAACTGAAAACTCACTACCCCATGCAATATATCGCATGTCCAATAGATACTTTGCTGGAACGTCCCTCAAACAATTGCGTTTGCATCCTCCTTGTGCCATTGCAATTTGTACACTTCTAAGCGATACCTTAGCTGGTGTAGCTTCTGTCAATGATGGCTCCCTTGAATCTCTCCTTCTCCTATTTTGCATAGAATATGGACGACGTGTTGGTCTAACATAAGCAAATCCATCTACATGGGGCAAATCTTGGATATTTTAAAGAGTTGATTGGGAAAACGGCAAATTTTCATCTATGGCATTTGAAGCATGACTACTGCGTTGAGATCTCTGGGTGGATCCTGGTGTGTTGATGAACTCAGGAAAATCAAATTCTGGGGCCATCACTTCTGCAGGCGCTATCTGTGATCCAATGTCACCATGGACACTTGTGATATCAGGTTTTACAGCCACTACACGTAGCAAAGATCGATGCCAATGAATGATCAAGTCCACACACATGCCAAGGCGTTCTCCTACAATCTCTCCGGTCCAATGCAATGCATCATCTATCCTAGTGATACGCACCGCCACCTCGAATGGGAACAACTTCGATCCATTCAATTCCATGCCACTTTTGAATGCATGCTCCCTAGTTGCTAAGTCCACCACATCTCCTCTTTCTGAAAGCAATTCTACTGCTCTATCCAATTCAGAAGTCATGATCCCAACAGATCTCTGTTGAATTTGCCTTGCGCGTGCTGCTCGTACTAATCGGGCCCCCACTGAGATATTGAAAACCATATTATCCCTTTGTATGTGTGGCCGTATCAAAGGAGTCTGAATTGTACCGCTCTCCATTATCACTATTGAAAAAAAAACATAATAGTTGCACATTAGTCAAAAAATTGTCTTGATTATTAACCTCTAAAGCAACATCCATCTGATAGAAGATATGTTTCTGATCGCATATTTAATGTTCATAATATGATGATGATATTGAACCTTTTGATAAAACTTCTTTGAAATGAAAATTTTAACATTTGTAGAGCGTCAACTCATTGCAAAGTGACTTTCAATATGCTACACCTCTTTTCCATCCCTAAACATTGGTGTACAAGGAACTAATATCATTCTTGACATAATGGTAATGAACCTTGACCCTATGTAACGCAAACTTTTGTAACCAAGTAAACTAAAATTCCAGTAATCGACTCAATGTAGGGAAAAAATGAACCAATGTTGTCTACTATAAAAACTATAAATTTTCAATGCATGCGGTCAAATTTTAGGAAACTTTGTGAGTATGTTAGTTAACCCCTAAAAGGCCGTGACAATTTCACACCAAAAACACTTCATAATTGTTGATTCTAGTGCAATGGGTAAGGAAGAAAATAAAACCTTATATTTATCCTTTTGACCGTAGAATCTCCATCAAGACTTACTAAGTAACATACTCAAAAAAACTCATACACTTTGACCACACGGATTGAAAGATTCTATTGTTTGAAGTCAACAAATTGGTTGATTTTGTTCCCTGCGTTGAGTGGATTAGCAGACTTTGATTTTACTTGGTATTAAATTTTAGCACTACAAAAGCTCTAAATCTTTTACCATTGTGTTAAGTATGATGTTAATTCCCAATACACCAATTTCCAGAGGTAGAGAAGGGGTGTAGCATATTCAAAACAAGTGTGCAAGGTGTGGATGTTCAAAAAATGCCAATTCACAATTTATTCTTCCGAGAATTTGATATGTTTTAGAATGATAATCCAAACAGTCAAAAGAAGATTACGCCACATATTCTTCTTGAAAAAATAAATAGTGAAAAATAAGAAGATCTCTAGGTTTTATGTAGAAAAGAATAAGTTTTTTCCCCCGCTTGCCCGAAATGAGTAAAAATGTTTGATTTCAATTTTTTTTTTAAATTTACACTACAGACAAAAAAAATCCTTTGCATCTTCAAAGAGGGTAATATTATCTACTTGTATGGAAAATCTCAATGTCAATAGAGACTTGTAGCAAAATTTGGAAGCTCCCCGTAGTCCCCATTTCTAACTTTGAGTGGTACTAACTTTCACACCATGAATCCAAAAATGAAAATAAAAATATCTCCATGGAGCTCTTATTAGGGACAATACAGTATTAGAATTTTTTGTCTTAAAAATTTAATTTCGAATTTTAGTAACCTGCACATAATCTAAATTGTACCCCCCACGTACATTTGGGCTCTTAGGGGTTAATCCCTTAAGGACCGGCATTTTCACAACAATATCTCTTCAAAACTGCCCAGCCATGAGTATAGTGGGAAACAAAAAGTTTTTATGGATACGTCTAAACGTACAAACTTAGTTCATACTTAAGAAGTATCGTCCTCACCAAATTTCATAAAATTGACCACACGAATTGAAAGATTAGTGTTTGAAGTAGACAATACGGTTATTTTTCTTTCCTAGGTTCAGGGTAATTTTCTTTGACTTACTTGGTGTCGAGTCTTTGCACTCCAAAATGTTTAAGGTCTTTACCATTATATTAATGATGATGTTATATTCTTGTACACGAATTTTTTGAGGTACAAAAGGGGTGTGGCATATTGAAAAGAATTGTACAAGGGGTATAGATTCTAAATTTACCAAATTGCGCTTTATTTTTTGTGACGAAACCATGTCTTAGAATGAGAAGGTTTACACCACATCATCTGATTATGGATTATGGTGAAAGAGAAGGTTTACACTACATGTATTATGGTGAAAGAGAAGGTTTACAGGACATGTATTATGGTGAAAGAGAAGGTTTACACTACATGTATTATGGTGAAAGAGAAGGTTTACACGACATGTATTATGGTGAAAGAGAAGGTTTACACGACATGTATTATGGTGAAAGAGAAGGCTTACATCAGATTATGACATGTATATGACATCATATACACCTGAATGTCATATCAGGTTTACATATGACATTCATTTCTGAATCAGATTATGACGTATATCAGGTGATGTGGTGTAAAATCAGATGATGTGGTGTGATGTGATGTGATGTGATGTGATTCAGATGATGTGGTGTGATGTGATGTGATGTGATGTGATTCAGATGATGTGGTGTGATGTGATGTGATGTGATTCAGATGTTGTGGTGTGATGTGATGTGATGTGATGTAGAATGTGATGTGATGTGATGTCACATTTTCACCAGATGAATCACAGTTTCTAAATCAGATGATTCTACACCACATCATCTGATTCAGAAAATAAAATGAAACAGAAACCTATTTCAAGCTTGAAAAAATACTAGCCACTGAAGTATGCAAAATACTGAACACAACTGTAGTACCACCCAGTCTAACAACATGCCAATAAGTTATTGCACAAGACCGGAAGGCTTTGCCAATAAGTTCTTTTCACTTCGACACAGAATTGTTGAAATGAAAAGAAACAAAGAAGCAGGAATTTACTTACCTTCCTCTCATTTGCCCTGTCCATAGGCCAGTCATGCAAGACACGTATAGCAGGCATTGGACCATTGTGATTCAGCACATGAAACGGAAAAACTTTCAAGATGACAGCAACTTCTGAAATGAAATGAGTGCAGATTGAGACGCTACTTCAAAGATGAGACAACCATTAAAACACGTGCAGAACCCGATCTAACAGCATGCAGAACACGCCACAACCTCCAACCCCAGCCGCCACAACACGCCACAACCTCCAACCCTAGCCGCTGAACCAATAAACCCTAGATTCCAAAACCCTACACCCGAACCCTAGCCGCCAACCCTAATAACACAAACCCTAAGAAGTCTAACCCTAGCGGTATTCTCGCAGATCCCGACCACAGGTGTGCGCGCGCACACCTCTCCTACCGCTCGAGGGTAGTTGTGTTGCATCGTCTTCAATAGCGCCCAAGGGTTGTGTTGACTTCAACAGCATTGTCGATGGTGTGCGCGCGGGGTAGCAATGTTCGAGGGTGTGCGCGACGAGGCTGTTAAAACGCGCACGACTATTGGAGAGTGCGCGCGCGCAAGGTTGTTGAAGTCTTCAACAGGAGTCTCCACAAGCTAGCGCTGCTTCAACAGGCTTCGTCGTCAACAGGTCCGTCAGCCGCGGCTTCGCAGGTTCGTCACCACAACTCGCAGCCCTAACTCTAGTTAACTTGCGCAGCGCCAAAACTCCCGCGCATTGAAGCTATGGTGCTGAGGTAGAGTTGTGGCTTCCTTCCGGCAGTGCTTTGCCATCACTGCTTTGCCCTTGCGCGCCATCGCTGCTTCGCCCTTGCGGAAGGGAGCCACAACTCGCGCCGCCGTGCAACTCGCGCCGCCCTGCACTAAAAACCCTCCCTCCCTCATATAAAACCCTCCCCCCCTTGACGCCTCCACACAACTCTCTCAGCACCTCTCTCTCAGCACCTTTCTCTCAGTTAGAAAACCCTCCTCCTCGCAGCAAAACCCTCTCCTCGCAACAAAACCCTCTCTATCTCAGCACCTCTATCCTCGCAGCCTCTCACTCTTCTTTCCTCGCCATCTCCTCAAAACCCTCTATTCTCTCTCTTTGCCATCTCCCCAAAACCCTCTCTTCTCTACAACAAAACCCTCTCTATCTGAGCACCTCTCTCCTCATAGCCCCTCACTCCTCTCTCCTCGCCATCTCTCCAAACCTGTTAGGAAACCCTCACAAAACCATCAGAGAACTTCGCCATCTCCACAAAACCGTAGAAACCCTCACAGAAACCTTTCTGAGAAGAAACGGCTGGGGTGTGCGCGCGCACACCCCTTGTAAAACCTCCCAATACCCTACCTGATACCCTACCTGATACCCTACCTGATACCCTACCTGATACCCTAGATGATACCCTACCTGATACCCTAGATGATACCCTAGATGATACCCTAGATGATACCCAAGATTGAAACCCTAAGTGATATCCAATATTGATACCCGGATTGATACCGCAGTGGTCATACCCTAGTGGTCAAGACAAAGTCTTTAAAATTGCTCGTTTTAAAGCAATGAGTAAGGGAAAAAAAATTAAATTTTTTTTGTAGTTTAAACCGTAGGATCTCAATTATAACTTATTGAGTAAGATTCTCACAAAATTTCATAAATTTTGACCGCACGGATTTAAAGATTATAGTGTTTGAAGTAGAGAAAAGGGCTCATTTTCTTCACTGCGTTTACTGGATCAGCAAACTTTTACATCACTTGGTGTTCAATTTTTGCACTTTAAAAGGTCTCAATTAATTACCATAATGTTAAGCATGATGTTAAGCATGATGTTAATTCCTTGTACACCAATTTTTAGACGTAGCGGAGGAGTGTAGCATGTTCAAAAAAATTGTGCAATGAGTGGAGGTTGAATAATTCACAATTCACGTTATATTTTTTTGTGACCTTTATATTGTATTGAATGAGAATCCAAATGGTCAATAAGAAGGTTTAAATCACATAATGCCGTAGGAAAAATCAAAAGTGAATCATACAAAGATCTCAAAGTTTTATGTGGAAAGGTAGAAGTTTTTTGGTACTCTCCTCGAAAATGTGTGACAATGTGTGAAAATAATTGACTTGGATTAATATGCTATTTCACCAAAGAACTAACAACATGCTTAACACGATGGTATTGGTTTTAGATCTTGTGTAGTGCAAATTTTTTAGAGGTAGACAAGTGGTATAGTATATTAAAAAAAAATTGTGCAATGAGTGGTGGTTTAAAAATTCTTATTCCATACTAATAGTGACCATGGTTTTGTAATGATATACAGGTTTTTTGAGTGTTTCGATATGGCACCACCAAAAATTGACCGAATCTGGGAGAGCCACAGCTGGTGGATCGCGGAAGTGAATGAGTCGAGCGCCTTCTTGTGGGTGACGGATTATCCCTTTGAGCTGGGGAAGCGTACTTCAGCATTTGGGAAGAATTTTGGCAAAATTCAGGCAATCACTCTTCGACGTGATGATATGGTATATGTAACTTGCAAAGTGGGTCCAGGTCAATCGGACGTGAAGAATTATCTTTCGAGGAAGTTGCTTCTTGCACTTGTCCCTCTGAATCTTCTTCCAAATCCAGGTCAAGTGAAGTTTCTCAAATCATTGCAGACGTTTTGGTTGAACATCTCTCTTGCGGTACGTACTGCTAGACACAATAACGTCTTAGTCTGTTTAGCGTTATCACCGGAGATGGTGCTGAAGGCTAAGAAGATTATGGAGGAACATATTAGGTATGATGCATTACGTGAGAAGGACCCATCACATGCGACAACTCAAGCCCCACTAGCGGAACCAGAAGAAACAGAAGTTTATCGAATCCTTGTTGAGCCGTTGCAATTAGATTGGCGACCAATGGAGGGGGGGAGTGGAAGTGGAGGCCAACATCCCACCACGACTTCTGAAGTACAAACATTACCCAATCCCCCATTAACGAGTAGACGTCCTACGAAAAGGCCACGGCGTGTTGACAGTGATGTAGCTTCTTGTTCAAGAGAAGGCCCATCAAGTTTGGATCCAAGTGGGAGGAGGTTGATTGGGAGAAGTGCAAGATCAGGTGGCAGGATTCCTAGGTCGGGGCTCAGGACGTCTGATGGTCATCGTAGGGCCCCTACATCTACACCGGGAGATTTAGCTGATTAGTCAGCCATGGCGCCAAAGGAAGAAGCATTTCACGACCTATCAGACAATGTACCAGAGGATTTTGAAGACATTGGGGAGATACCACATGATGTTCCAACTTCAATGTATTTAAAAGCACCAGTGCCTACAGCAGAGGAGATTGCAAAAAGATCAGTGTGGGCAAATTTTGTGTTTAAGGCACACATAGACCGCATTGTCTCTGTAGAGAACCCGGAAACGAACCACCGGGTTTTATCACAGTAGAGGGTCAGAGAAGTATTTAACCGCTTAAGAGACCCTGAGTCTATGAGTCGGGTGAGTAGATTGGTACTTCGACCGATCAAATATATCGTGCATACTACCACCGATGATGGTGTCGTTGAGAAGGAAGAGCTGCCATTTCCGTTGGTAGGTACCGCACGAGAGTTTGAGCGCATGTTCATTGCACACGGGAGTGCTTCTGCACAGGGTGCCATGGGATCCCAGTACTCTTGGCTTCAAGATCATATCATTTGGGAACCAGTTGATGGCCAATACATAGTAGCAGCTTGTAAGTTTGCACAGCAGCAGTGGAGAGATGGTACCATGCCTTTAAATGAGTATCTCAACACGTTCGAGCGGCGGAAGGCCTCTTTTGTGGTGTATGATGATCGTCGCTTTTACATTGAGAAGTCTGCGCGGATCAATGTGGTAGAGTTCCAAAGACAGTCATATTTTACCATGGAGGAGGATTTGAGGAAGATCCGTCAGATTTCGGATCTATACGGGAGGCCTGATAGCCCACTACGTGCAAACGATGCACGTAGGGCTGTTGCTTTGGTGAGTGCGGCAAGTGCAGTGCATAAGTTGCCCAAGGGGGATGGAGTTGTCACGATGAAGAGGTTGGCCAAAAACATGGAAGATCTAACCAATCATGCATGGAATCCGAGCAATGACTGCTTCAAAGCTATCATTCAAGTATGCAAGGACTACAAAGACGGCATTTTCTTTTACAGCAAGGAGGAAGAGGACAAGTGGAAGGACATGGCGAGGAAGAAAGAGCTGGATCCAAATGTGGACGTACGACCAACAAGAAAGGAGATGACGCAGAATTGGTTTAGGCCGTTAGGTAGGGTTCCGAATCCACATTATCTTCGGTTGGCAAAGTCTGCTGCAGTGAAGCCGTTGGACGAGGATGGAGTAAGACCACGTCAAGCATATTACTTCGACGGTATAAAAGACAAGAATCCACATCCTCGTACAATTGCCGGTGTGGTTGACCGATATCAAAGACGAGAAGCTGTGATGAATTCCATCTGTTGGTTGATGGTAGAGAACAAGGAAAGTACACCTGATTCCATGGAAGATTTCTTTTGTATCCGTATAGGGAAGTATTTTCCGAGGAGTAACGCACAACTTGATACCTTTGGGAAGCTTTTGAATGCTGCCACGAAAAAAGCTTGGACTGCTCCTATGCGGGGGAAGGTGTCTAAAGTGGAAGATATAGGCTACCTCATCCCCCCTTCCATCAGGTTTCATTATGGTGACATTGGAGCAGGAGGGTGTGGATACATTGGGCTGTCCGTAGATGTGGGAGGTCATGCTATTACTAATTGGGAATGGCAGATGGAAGTTAAGAGGCCATGCCAGAGCGACACAGAGAATCTTCTTCCGGTTCGGTGTAGAAGAGGGTTATTCCGCACCGACTACATAGAGTTGGGGAGACCATGTTTGTGGGTGATTGATTGTCGACGTGGCGGTGGGAGGCATGGAGATGGTCATTGGGGAGACGCCCAGTTATCCTTAGTTTTTGCACAGCTGGCATTATGGATGGCAAATATTGAACGATGGAACATCATCTTCTTGTTACCAGCGGCTGTGTATGCCAACGAAGAATTTTTCACGAAGGTGAAGCTTCTAGAGGGATGTACTATGCGACGTGGATGTTGGGCATTTGATCCGAACTCGGTTAATCCCTATGCTCTCGATTTTATAGAGAATGGGCGTCTGGAGCAAGTAGTACAACCGATTGGCGATGTTGTGATTTATATGCAGCACCCTGTGGGTACATCTCCTGGCCCGAACTATGTTTCTGGAGATGTTCCACTTCCTCTTTTTTACTTGGATCAATGGAGTGAGGCACGTCAACCCTCTGAAGTTGATTCAATTGAAAGATCTCTATCAGAGTTGGCAAGACTAGTGGGCTCATACTTGCCCCGTTGTTGGGGTTTAGTGGCGTGTAACATATCTACGGCCATTCCCACGATCCTTGATGGAGATTTCCAGGGATCTCAGGTTTTCATCATTGACGATTGTACAGACAGAGTTTCATTTCTGTACAATGAGTTGTCCGACAATTTCCAAGGACAACTGTTGGTCAGGACTAGTGGAACAAGTATTGGTTGCAACATCGTACCTGAGACCGAAGAGGCGGTTGGTGGAGTGAGGAATGAAGACGACAATGAGGATGGAGGTCATTTACGTGAGAGATTGCCACGTTCAGGTACCACTAAAGATTTCTCATCTCGTAGTGGTTCAGACACCGATGAAGATGGAGTGAACCAGTTTCCTCCAAGAGAGAGGATTCCATCAACGCAGCGGGCGGTGGGAGATACTTCAAGGGAGACTTCTGCAACACCTACAGAGAGGATGCAAGATACCGGTGTAGTGGATGTTGGTTTGGCGGTAGGGGCAGGAGGGGGGCCTACATTTGATGGTACTTGGCTAAGATGGAGGAAGAAGAATTGGATTCATTGGAATTTTTTTCGGTGCGGAGGAGGATTCGACAGCCTTCGATGTCTTCTCAATTAGAGCCTGTATCGGAGACACAAGAGACGTTTGAAGGTACTCAGAGTGATACCGGACCAGGTTTGCCTTCCGTTCCAAGATCTAGCGTATCCGAGGACATCATTGCATTTCAGGGGGCCTTTTCGTTAGAGCGAGAGATGTCCTTCAATCTAGAGGATGGCTTTTCTACAATGATGATAGGGTACGGCATACGCGGGAGGGTGTTCCTGGCAATTACCGATATGTTGAGTGTGCGTCCATTGGCATCGAAGATGTGGAAGATCGTCCAGTGCAGGATCATGAATTGTCCGCTATGGTAGGTAGCGCCATTGGACACGTAGAGGGAGTCGTTCCGCTAGAAGATGAGCTCTGAGCCCTGGAGCTATATACTATAGTAGAGCATGCATGCAGTTTAGGTGACAAGTACGTTAGTATAATGCAGTTCGAGATGTGTCTATTGTTCGGTGGGTGGTATATATTTATATATTGGGTGGTCCATATAATATGTTTGATTTTAGAATTCCTCAGCAATAGTGTGGAATTGCTTGATTATGTATGTTTTTGCATTATAAAATATAGTAAAGTACTTTACACTGTCTTAGGAAATTGCATATATATTTTTGTATCTCTTACACATTGTATTTGTAGTGCACTACTCTAAAATCCTATAATAACTCATAACAAATTTATAATCTCTTTGGGCCCATGATTATAATTTTGTAGCAGGATTTGTAAACTAGATTAGATATCATATATTTTCTAAAAAAAGGTAGAAAATGTAAAAAATATATTACTGATATGAACATGAAGATGCCAAGATATGACACGACAAACACCAAAAAAATTTGACAAAAAACATACTAAACTTTTGCCAAATTTTGATTTAAAAAAAAGTTATGAGCAAATAACTTGCGGCTTTCTACCAACAACCAGTGCACTTGGCTAAGTGCATAATTGCTTAATTGCATGTTTTAATTGTCACTAAATGTTTTCAAAATAACCCGCTCCACATTCGTTCCTACAAAGACCTGCTGTTTCTGCTAAAATCACTAAATAATCCACAAACATTAAGCACCGATCCACCAGATTCTCATTCTCACTCGTTCTACAATTATTTCCGGATCCTTCCGAATTCCTGATTCTCATAATAGTGTGCGGATCCTTCCAAATCCCGGATCCTAATGATAGTGTACAGATCCTTCTAAATTCTGGATTCTAATCATAGTTTTGGATCCTTCCAGATTTCGGATTCTAATAAAAGATTTCGGATCCTTCCGGGTTCCGGACTTGTTATCCTAGTTTCCGGATCCTTCCGGATTCCAGATAACTTTTTACGGAGCCTCTTCCGGAGTTTTTAAGCGAGTCGCCGGGTGCCACTGATCATGTTTTGTGTAATTGGCCGGATTCCCAATTGTCTTGTGATTTAAAGTGGCTAAACACCCACTGCCCCAAAATTTATAGTGGCTGGACACCCACTCTCCCTACTCCGCTAACTGGTGGTTAATTGTTGCTGCTAGACCCACGCTCTCACAACATTCAGATGGCCATCCGGACGCGATCACGCAGAGGTTGATCTGGAGTACAATGACATTCCGACAAGTGTTGTCGTAATTCTATCGAGTGAGTATTACGGTTTGCAACGAGGACTCCTTCTAGACATACACATCAGGTTTTTCCTATCGTAGGGGTAGATTCCGGCCTCAACCGGAATCCGGGTTCACACAGATCTTCCGTGCCGTAGAAACTACCAAGAACACTTCTGCAATACATCTCTTCTCCTCCTGGCTTCTTCTAGACCCTAGAGACTACCAAGAACACCTTATCCGCTAGGAATCCAGAAAATCTTATCCTAAGAGTAAAAAGCCCTTATCCCCAAAAATCCAAAATTCAAATCATAGATCCGAAATTTATGGATCTCAGATCCGGATTCCGGATTCTGAATTTCGGCTTCTAGATTTTGGCTTCTGTATTCTAGAGATCCGGAAATCCGGAAATTCCTTGAAATCCGGAAATTCCTCAAAGTCCGGAAATTTCCTGAAGTCCGGAAAAGCTCTCTAGACTCACAGTTTTCTAGACTTAGGCATTCCACATGCAAACTTCTCTTAGTCTCCTTTGTTAGTAGCCGGATGCAAATCTAAGCACCATCGTTAATCGCTACCAATTCAAAAGGGACTAGGGATTTCCTAATACTACTTCTAACTATGGTATCATCTTATTCCTAATACTCTTACGCCTAGGTAATTCCTCTATCTCTTTTGCGGCCTCTGTCTTCTCCAAAGTCTCCTCCGGCTGTTGAGTTCCGGATCCGGAAACTGCTACTGGAGATTCTTCTGTTGGAGGTGTTGTTGTCGACCTCCTTGCCGACCAGACCTGCTTTTCCATGAGATTCCGGAAGCTCCGTATTGGACTGGCAGCTTCCTTGAAACATCGTCTCGAGGCCGAGGAAGTCGACTTCCGGAGGATAGTTGATGGCGGTGTGGAGGAGCGCCGGAACGCCGAAGGGGTTTCCTGCATGAGGATCTCCTCTTAGAGTTGCCCCGAGGAACATACAGCCGTCGAATGAGGTTTGTTTCATGATGACCGTTCCAGAATCCGGATCTCGCCTCGAATAGTCCGGATTTCTCCGCACATCCGCACTAATACTAAACACTCTAATAGCACTGTTTAATGATTCCGGTTGGACTTAGATTCCTTATCTTCTATTTCTACCTCTTTGTGTCCCTACTGTAATATTCTATTTACTAATCTATTTGTAATCTTTATATATAGCCGGATTTTAAGGCTATATCTGGAACCGTGTGGGAACGGATTCCCACTCTTCTCTACAATCTATATACATCATATGAGTTATATAATGGCACGTGATTAATTGTATGTTGATACCACGGGTTCCTTTGATTATGGAGAGTGGCGAACTTCTTTTCTTTAGTACGTTGCAAGCAATTCCTAATCCAAAATTTGTAATTTTCATCTATGTACATTTGTTTAACTCGAGATTGCCCTTGGCCCGTCAGTTAAAACGGAAGTTCCACTTGTATGTTTGTAACTGATCTTTAAAGGTCTAAATTTCCCGTTTAAACCACCACTATGCAATATATTTTTTGTTGTATTTGGGATGGATCATACCAGTAACAAATCTGGTTTAAAGATTGAAGGTGTTTTTGATTGGATCAATGGGGAATTTACAAGTTTCTTTAAGGATTTTCATAGATGGAATGAAAGTAGTGGCATGAGCGCCAGCTGTGATGACAATAAGGGAGTTGACCTTCCATCCTAGTACTGCAATGTCATCGATTAGGGACCGTTGGTATTTATTTATTTATTTAGATTGCCTTCGGTGAGAATCTGTTATTGCAATATGTGAATTCAATAAATTGGATGGTGAGGTCTTGCTTTAGGTGGTCAGATGGAGGGTCGTTGTATGGTAGAACTTTAACACAAAGTATGTCCACTTTGAGCTAAGCATTACAATGACATCGTTGGGTTTCACCTTTATATACCCAATACATATCCAATTAACCTAGTGTCCAGTATCTTGGTGCTCGTTGGCATGGTCATTCACGCATGGCACGCTAAGGGTACAAGATGGCGAGCTTCACGTCATTGTGGGGGGTGCACCGGAGAGAGGTGAGACTGTGGTCGTAGGAAGGGAGAGGATGTCGTCGCTCAGGGGACGGCAAGTTTGGAGACCCTAACTCTCGTTCAATTTTTGGGCCCGTTCATTCTACAAAGCCTCCCTACCCGTAATCTTCTTGCGTGCGGGGTTCCCACGATCCTCACGGAAAAAACACCTCACAGAAAAACAACCTCACCAAAAGAAACCCAATGGAGAGGAAAATTAATTTGGCGTTACGCCGTAGGAGCGCAGCGCGGGAGGGCATCACGGCAGGGGAGATACTCGTTACGGAGGGCAAAGGCGGTAGCCCGGCCCAACACAAAGGGTATCTCCCCCGCCGTGATGTCCTCTCAAGCATAGCTCCTTCTACACTTAGACCTGCCTGGCCGTGAGAACTACTGTGGCAAGGTATGAACGTCGGCGAGGGGTCTTGGCGACCAGGTGACTTCGCAAGAGGGATGAGACTTCCGAGTCCGGTCGGGCAAAGTTGCCCAAGAAACGCTTGATGATATGGAATACGGCGATCCACCATTATCCATAGGAGAACCAATTCCCTCAATGCTAATAGCTGCGGCTCCACAAAGCATACGCACATGAGCACCATACAGTGTTGTGAGGTACCAAATCCAGGTCCTACATGCCCGGGCTTGGGATCTCACACCCATATCGGATTGAGGTGGAAAACCGGCTTGGTTACCAACCAAACCATTTGTATACCCTTCTTTGACTTTATAATTTTTACCATATTTGTAACTTATCCGTTCTCAAGGCGTTCCCACATCGATCTCATTTATTCCCCAATCTTCCCAAGTGCGTTCCCAAGCGGGCACGGTCGTTCCCTAGTGTTCCCAATATGTAACTTTAAAATGTCAGAAAATAAAATTTCACAACAGGTGGGGCCCACCATCTGAGGTTGGGGTGGGGATGGGAGCTTCGTCTGGTTGCATGTGCGTTTGCTTACAGACGATTGGAGAGACGAAGCTAAAGATACTCTCCTGCCCTGAGCCAACGCCGCGACGGCCGCGGCGTCTACAGTTGCAGCAACCGACGCTTCTTCGGCGGTATGATACAGTTGCACACGAACTATTTACCACAAGTGTGGCGAGTAACTCGGGATTGGCTCTCAGCAACTTGGGCTTCCTCACGGACCACGGCCAGCCTTGTGACCACGTCTCGTCGCAGGGGCGAGTTCTTAGACTACGTGCACAGACAGTTCGGAGCATGGGACAATCGGTCGAGGTGGTTGTGACCAGATTGAATAGCTTCTAGTAGGGGCGTGTCTGTGGGACAAGCCGGGCAGGATGATATGAGTTGAGCAGTCTTGTCCCTGGATCTTGACAACTGAATCAGAGGTAGCGGGTCATCTTGCACGTCTGGATCATGAACTCCATCTTGTCGAGTTCTCTGGTGTATGAGTGGAGTTATGAAGCCGTCCATATACGTGTTGCGTACATCCTTTTAGCTTAGGCCGGATACGGCTGTGATTCCTTTGCTCTTCCGGCCAACCGAATTCGAGGAGTTCCAGGTCTAAGTCGACTCCATCCGATGAAGTTTTGGTGTGGCGCATATTGATTCCAGTGGCACATCTCTCTGCATGAATGGAGATAGGAAGCCCGCCACAAACATGGCGCGTATGAGTTTGGCAAGCGCTCAAAGTACTGATCGATGTCTAGACGTCGTACTCGGAGATGGCCGGCGCCGTTGGGTAGAGTCCCGACCTTGGAACGTCATGGGGGTGAATATGGGGGTGTTGATACCTGTAGCGATGATGATGGTTTTGGTCGTCGGCGTCGATGCCCAGCTGCCGTCGGACGGACTACCGCGGCCTCCCGGCATGCCTGATGCACCCGCATGGTCACTGGGTGCCGAACCGGCGGTGAATTACCGCGGCGAACCTGCGGAATGCACTTGGTACGGATGGGAGAACGTTCGCCTCGTATATCCTGATGGTCTTATCTGCATCACTGTCTTCTGTAGGAATTTGCAGCTTCAAGACACATTAGCCAGGATGCAAGGATCTGAAATCCTGGAGGCGTTCCGCTACTTCTTTGATTCGGGTGAACATAACTGCACTGTCGGGTGCTTCGATCTCCGCGATACCCAGGCCCCGGCCATACCTCCTGCACCGCCTCCTCTCGCCGCGACTCCACCATCGCCTGTTCCTGCTCATCCTCCCATTTCTGGTCCTTCTAGTGCTCCTCATGCACCAGGTCCGAGTTCGAGCTCTCTGGCGCCATCGTCCAAGTTGCAGGTTGGGCTGATTGCAGGCGTTTGCAGTGCGGGGTTGGGCGGTCTCCTGATCACGGGACTCCTGTTCCTCTTCTTGTGCGCGAAGCGCAGAAAGAAGCGCAGAAAGAAGCTGTCGGAATCCGCCTCAGGGCTGTCACCTGACACGACGGCGTCCAGGCCCTACACGTTCAGGGAACTCAGCACCATGACGAAGAGCTTCAGCCCCAGCGAGCTCTTGTCGTCGAGCGGCGGATTTGGGGAGGTGTTCCGGGGGTCGCCGCCCTGGGGCACCGGGAAGCTAGTAGCAGTGAAACGTATTCGGCGCGAGAGAGAGCACGCGCAGGCGAGCTTCCTGGCGGAGGCGACCAGCCTGCGCCAGATCCGGCACCGCAACCTGCTGCAGCTGCGCGGGTGGTGCGAGGCGAGGGAAGGGCTCTTCCTTGTCTACGACTACATGCCCAACGGCAGCCTGGATAAGTGGATCCATCAAGGGACTGACCCGCTGGCGTGGAGCGTGCGCCGCTCCGTGCTCGCGGGGGTCGCGGCGGGGCTGGAGTATCTGCACGAGGGGTGGGTGCAGCGCGTGCTGCACCGCGACATCAAGTCCAGTAACGTGCTCCTCGACGCGGACTGGAACCCGTACCTCGGCGACTTCGGGCTGGCGCGGCTCGTCGACCGCGAGAAGCTGGACAAGACCACAATGCCGGCGGGCAACCTGGGCTACATGGCTCCCGAGATGCATTACACGGGAAAAGCGACGAAAGTAACCGACGTGTACGCGTTCGGGATGCTGATCCTCGAAGTTGTCAGCGGAAGGCGGCCCTTCGGAGGCGCTGATCAGGATTTTCGGCTGTTGGACAGCGTGTGGCGCGCGCATGAAGCTGGCAGCATCTCGAAGATGGTGGATGCGAGGCTCCAGGGCTCCAGCTCCACGGAGGAGGTTGCGGCGTTGTTGCAGGTGGGGCTCTTGTGCTGCCTTGAGAATCCGGTCGAGCGGCCATCTATTCGCGTCGTGGGGCACTGGTTTCAGTTCTTGGAGGCTGGGACGCCGGAGCTCATTCCGCCCTTGCCTGGTTCGCAACCTGTTCCGCCTCCGAGGTATGTCCCGGTTCTGGCGACCTCTTTGTCAGATCAAGGTACATCGACGTCGGATTCCACGTCGAGTTCCACTCCGTCGAGTGTGCAGATCAGTTATCCGAGATGATTTGTTGATCTGCGCGTCATGAGTCTTCATCAGCTAAGGGCTTGGTGATGGTGGAGTAAGGTTTCAGTGCTCATGATCCGTGTCAAGTTTTACTTCGTCGGTTTGTGGTCATTGGTTACGCGATTGCTTTTTGGAACTGGGTGAGGTAGATTGTAACCTAGTTTGATCTCAAAACTTGTCTGTCATATATAGAAACATACCTTGATTCCATTATAAATTAGGTTACACCCTTGTAGAGCACAAGGAATGGTGCAGCATTGGATAAGATGAGTCGAGAATGTTCCAAATTGAAACGAGGGTAGGTTTAGGGTCAAGTGATACACTCCGGAACGTGTTGTGTGCCTGAAGAGAACTCAGGGGATTCTCAGAATGACTCAAGAACCAGTTTTCACATTGATTCACTCCTGATGTCCACACAACATACTTTGGCAATTCTCTGATCTTTTTTCATGTACTGGATTCTTGAGTTGTGGTATTGTTGATTGAAAGGGTTGGAGTTGTAGAGGTTTAAGAATCACTGAATCCGATTTACATTGAAAGGTAGATCCGTTTTTCAGAGATGCAAGCGCCTGTCGCCATAGGAGTTAATGCCTCTGATTTCCTTAAATCTGTCAACTCAATTCTGTACCAAGGATTTGAAGCTTGAGGGTTGGTTCAAGAAATCTACTCTTCGACAATAGAAGAGAATCTTGAATCAAATTAAGCTCAGATCTAGACAACACAACTTCACCAAGGAATCTGCATCAGTTCAAACTGTTGAATATGATTCTGATAGCAAAAACTTTTCTCTTACGAGACGACTCATCGCCGAAGCGTTACTATCTACGACCCCTATAGAGCTTTGAATCTTAAATACAAGCTTCTTGTAGATACCACATGAATTATGGACATGCAGCAGAAGTTGAAGGCCACGCTCCTCAAGCCCTAACTCCACAATCCACGCCTCTCTTGGATTCGGACACACGCTCTGTCCCATTAACTAGTATTACTTGCTCAGGAACCCTCTCCGGGACAACTAGTTTTATTCCTGTCCCACACCTCTGCAAGTTTTCTTTCGGAGAATTCTAGTTCAGAAGTGGTCGAAGTTGGGGAGAGATGATGGAGGAGGCGCTGGGATGGACGGGCGATGGGCTGCCTCCGGGCGCCCTCGTGGTGATCAAGGACTGCGTGGCTGCCAAGGGCACATTCTGCCTCACGTTCTTCCTGAAGAAACTGCTCTCGCCATCTGACGTCGCTTCCGGTCGGTCGAAGGTGTTGTTCGTGGCCATGGCGGAGCCCTTCTCTCATTACGGCCGGATCGCGAAGAAACAGGTACGTGTGTGCGCAAGTGCAAATCCAAATCTCTGGTTGTGAGGGGAATTTTATCATGTGCTTCAGACTTAGGTTTTAGGGTTTAAGGTCAAAAATTCCGGGTTTAGGATGAGGGTTCGGGTTTTAGGGTTTGGGGTGTGGTTTTTGACGGGGTGTTTGTTTTTGTGGTGAAGGTAGGGATGCAACTTGATTCAAGCGCGGGACCATGGGCAGTTTGTGTTTTTGGACATGATGGCTGCTGGTGGTCATCATTTTAGCAAGGCCGAGCAGGCCGACTCTCCTCTTCGGAGGCTGTATCAGATAGTAAACGAGAGTGTGAAGAGGTTGCAGGAGGGGAATGAGAACGAGCGCGCTGTGATTATGGTGGACGACGCGTCTCTTCTGGAGGTTTCCGCGGGCGGGAGGTCCGACCAAGTCCTTGCTTTCTTGCAGTACTGCAGGGCTATCAACTTCGGCCAAAGTGTAGGTCCCCTGTCCTCCATGGTGCAAATGTTTCGTTGCTCCGTAAACGCGAGTTTGCTTCTGTCTTTTGGATTGGTGCGTCTTTCTGAGGTGCTTGAGTGATGTGCAGAGATGCTCTGTTGTGGTGCTCGTGCATGGAGATACGGATTGCGCCTACGGCGCTGCAGGGCTGGATAATGGAGAAGCAAGAGTTCCATCTCTAGCACACGAGCTTGATCACATTGCCGATGTGGTGATCACGGTGGATCCACTGTCTACAGGGCTCGCCAATGATGTGCATGGCCAAGTAAGACTCTAGTTCCTCTGTAGAGTGGAGTTTACCTTATAAAATTCTAGAGGTGTATGGTCTTCTTTGCTTTGGGACTGAGCAATTGTTGATCCTACAGGTAACAGTCGTTCATTGGAGTGACGTGCTCTCGAACCGGGAATCACGAAAGGGTGTGCAAACGTTGCAATTCAAACTGATGGAAAACAACACCACTTTCTTTCATCCCGGCGGTGGATTCTGATGACTCAACTTCTGTATTGAACGGTTTGATCATGTGAGAATCTGGAGCAAGAGTCTGGAATCAATATGCAACGGAAATCTAGGCCCAAGTTCTTCCAGCTGAAGACCTATGGTTTAGTGAATGTACCATAATTTCGCCCGAAAATTCAAGACAGTTGATGGATCTTGACGAAGAAATCGTATGCTGAATTGGAAGCTACGTTTCATGATGTACTCGGCTTTCTGAAGGAGACGATCGTCACTTCACGATCTTATTATCAAATCCAGCTGTGATAGATCAAACGCCGTCTCAAATTTCATCTTTGTTGACATCTTGAGCTTGCAATAACTGAAACACTCCATATTCGTCCTGATCTGAATCACTGGTCTTATTCCAAACTGTGAATTAGATTTGAACTGCGGAATATACAAGTTTAAACTAGACTAAAAAGATTCATGCATAGGATAATGTTTCCACTCACACTTATGATCCAATCTCAATCCCCACTGTCAATCCAAAGGTTCATATCAAATCAGCACACCAAGCTTCACGAGTCGGTACAGCAGATGTAAAGGACGCATACTAAATAATAGGGGACAAAAGGAACTGGGTGAAACCTAGAAAACTGATGAAATTTATGGATCAAAATTTAGCGATATCAACTGATATCGAGATACTCAATGGTATAGTCTGAATGTGCAGCACTGTCCTGTCGACGAGCGGGCAGTGGATGCTTCTCTCTAAGATGCTCGACCGTGCCTCTGATAGGCACCAATTTCCTACCAAATGCAACGACTGAATCAACCGACTTCTGTATAGCTCTCAACTCAGGCAAAAATTCCGAGGACAAGACACATTTTGTGTACTGTCCATCCAACACCATGCCGACCCATTGGAGTACCTGCTGCGACGATGGAACGTTGTGAACCGGATGCTTGGCCCTGCTCTTGGGCGCAGGATTGCCCGATAGCCGGTTCGTGTACCGGTCCAGCCATTTGCGCAGATACTGAAGCAGGCGTACTGCTTCCGATGTCTCCATTTCTCGGATGATCGCTGCGAGAATGGCTTCATCTTGCCCCGAGGCGATCAATGCATGCAAGCACATCTCCCATCCCTCGAACCCGTCCACTGCCAGCGCCATTACAAGAGCATGAGTCATGGCGCCACTGTTGGTATTCGTCACTGCAAGTCGCCTCTGACGCTCATGCATGGGCAGTACAAAATCATCCTCGTCCGCTGGCAAAAGCTGAAGCTGCTTCCTAGCAACATGCTGCTCCCTGAGCTTGTTCTCGATTTCCACTTCCCGTTTCGTAAAAGTTTGCTTCTTCTCGATAGCGTAGTCCACAGCGGCCGTCGCCACTGTCCGCCACTGCTGCCGCACGACCTCATACGCATTCCTGGACGCGTTGGACTTCTCCAGGAAAAACTTGAGCGCCATCATGAGATCCGACGGCGTCAGGTCCAGCACATAGTAAAAGCACAAGGTGATGCAATCCGCCCTCCGATGCTCCACCAGCTTCTGCATCAAGTCCGGATGGGAGACACTCGCGACCAGTCCCCGCTCCAGCAACGCCTTTAATCCCTTCCAAAACTGCACCTCCACAGTGCAATTTACGAGCGCAACCAGCAGATTCCGCCCTACATTCGCCGCGCCCTTGCGCAACAAGCGCAACAACGTCGCCTCCTCGTCCGTATCTCCGCGCTCCCGCAGCGGATTCTCCTTCTCCCCGTCGAACTCCACCATGTCCTCGTAATCCCGCCGGATCGCGCGCTCCATCACCTTCCTCACCGTGGTCGTGAACTCCGCCAGCGTCAACCCCCCCGCGGCCACTTTCTTGCGCAGCTTCGCCACCAGTTTCTCCTCGTTCCCGGCCTTGGGCGCCTTCACCTCCCACCCCTCCTCCTTGCGCACGATCAGATCCTCGCAGTACTCCACCTCCACCCCGCGCATCATCGGCTTCTTCCTCCCGCCCGTGAACGTGAAGTCCGACGTCGTCGCCACCGACGGCGTCAGCCGCGCGCTCCATGCGCTCTCCACGTCCTCCCGGGCCGGCGCCTCCCCCTCGCCGGCTCGACTCGCGAGCTCCAGCAACGTCAACGCCATCCCCGCACCAAACCCTAAACCCTCGCCTTAAACCCTAAACCCTACCAAATTTCGTGAGACCAAGTGCGAACCACCTGTCGCGAGACGGCGATGCCGCTCCTCGCCCTCCCCCTCTCGCGCGGCGTCGGACTCCGGGAAAGAGAGGGAGCGGGGCGGAGTGCGCGGCCTCTAGCTATGGCGGAAAGCCCTAAACCCTGAACCCTGGTGTTATTTAGGGCTTCACCATTCTAAAGGGACGATGCCACCACTGATGGATGAAAAAACACGCTGTGAGGATGGATGAATCTCTGTTGTCCACGGAATCCGGAGTTTTGGACGAGGCTATGGATGAATATGACGTTGTATGGATGGATGATTTATGATTCTCTGTTGCTTCCTCGGAATCTGGAGCGAGTTTTCCTGAAAGTCCTTCCAGAAGAAGAAGAAGAAGAAGAAGAACGCCGTCTCCGAAGGAGATCCTTCCAGAAACATAGGGTGAGATTTCATGAGATTTGTCTAGGTGATACC
Organism: Bryoerythrophyllum caledonicum; assembly: GCA_963971425.1. NCBI lineage: Eukaryota > Viridiplantae > Streptophyta > Bryopsida > Pottiales > Pottiaceae > Bryoerythrophyllum > Bryoerythrophyllum caledonicum. The sequence continues at coordinate 14,241,088 of OZ020526.1, read as the reverse complement.
CATGTAATACCCTCTTAATGTCTAGGTGATACCCATGTAATACCCTCTTAATGTCTAGGTGATACCCATGTAATACCCTCTTAATACCTAGGTGATACACATGTAATGTCTAGGTGATACCTATTGTGTCTAAACCACTACAATCTAGGAAAATAATCATTTTAGGAGGTGGTGTTCGAAAATGATCACTCTATACGGTATTAATCCAGTAACTCTTCAATTAGCCATTCGTACTTTGTAATCTACTTATATAATAGGCGACAGTCTATCCGTCCGCCGCTCCCGGTCCCGTGACCTTTGGATTTGCCATTTGAATCAAATGTGCCCTTTGAATTGAATGTGAACTTTGAAAGAATCCTCCGTATGTGCCCTTTGGAGGAATCCTTTATAGTGCCCTTTGGAGGAATCCTTTATAGTGCCTTTGGAGGAATCATTTATAGTGCCCTTTGGAGGAATCCTTTATAGTGCCCTTTTATTCAAATTTGG
>OZ020526.1:14063014-14240402 GCA_963971425.1 Bryoerythrophyllum caledonicum | reverse complement strand
AATGGTATATGGGTAATTTGATTTTGCATTTACATATGTTTATTTAACTTGGGATTGCCCCGGCCAATTGATGTCAATAGGGGATAAAATACAAAACATACAAACGTATATTTAACACACCATCCTCCGCTCTCCCCGTCGGGACGACGAGTACCAACCCTAGTTTACTATAATAAAAGTCAATTTCATTAGTGACTTGAATTTTATTTGAAGTCCGTGATTTGGCTTTTAATGCAAGATAGATGGAGGAAGATGTGGACCATGATGAATTACCTCTAGAACTCAATTAAAGTTCATACTTGGATTGCTATGATATGATTTAATCTAAGCTACAAATGTGACATGCACGAGTGGCCTTTTGAGTGTGCTTGAATGTTGGTAGCCTTCATCATTCATATAACTGTATCCACCATCACTGCACATCATCTAGCTAAATGATTTCATTAAGCTATTTCTTTCTTGTTGATAAGAAGCTACTAGAAGCGGTAGCTTTGCAAAAATTGAGGAGGGGTAAGAGTATTAGATATGTTGCTAGGGACTTATGGGTGTCTCAATGCTGGATTGCACAATTTTGCAAACAACATTGATTGATTTGAGTGATGTGAATCATAATTTCGGTGGCAAGCCAAGAATATACAATGCAACTGATTGATGGACTTGTGTAAGAGAAATCACCACAGGTAGCATGAAAAGTGCACACAAAGTTGGAATTACTTGAGAGAGGAGCTTCATATATAGGAATAAGTGATAATACTATGAAGAGAGTGTTACGTGAAGCACGTTTGAGATGCAAAGGAAATTGAAGCTCATGAACTGATGATGAATGGGGTCGTGATTTAATTTTCTTTGGTGAAATAAAAATCAAGTACTCTTGCCCCATTTGGTCACAGTTGGTGTTGGTTTTGAGATTACAAGTGCTAGAATGGTGCAACAAACAATTGAGTTTGGAGGTAAAGGAGTGATGATGTTAAGAGTTTAATTTCTATATGTTTGATTTTTCAATAGAACAATGACTCCAAACATACATTGTTGTTACGAGTATACATTGTTGGCTCACTTTATAAGAATCTACTCTTTTGAAGTGGCGGGTGCAATCTCCAAACCTAAAATTAAATCAAGCACTCATGTACAACTTAAAAATATCAATCAATTTAACATGACAGGCCTCCCAAAGGAATGCTAGAATTTGAGGAGAATTATTGGACTTCAAGTACTCCCGATGACTATAAAAACTTATATAGAAGCATGCATAAGCTATGATAACTACTAAGGGCAAGTGGATAGACTTTAAAATCGATTTCAAGTACTGTAACCAATACTAAGACATACCTTCACTTTAAATTTCCTTGTATATGCAATACTTCTAAGCATTAGATTTCAATCATCTACTTGAAATACTTGAAGTATGATATACTCTAATCTATGGTTTTTAATTTTTGTTGCATCCAATTTACCCACATTGTCCCTTGAATTTGAACAAAGCTGATTTCATACTCAGTTTTGGCAGTTCCTGTACATGGTTCATGTCTTCATCACTCTCTCAACTCAACACTCCATCACACGCAATACAAGAAAACATTGGAAAGAATTATTGAAACTTCACCAATCCAGATACATACTGCATTTTTCAAATAAAAACCGCACTTGCTAATGTTTGCTCCATGCAGTTGACTAATCCTCAACTCTAATTACCTTCTCGAGGAGATCCTTAACCTTGATTAGTTCCTGAGCTTCTGAGCTCCTCATCTTGTACGACAAAAGTGGGCAGCATTCGCTCACTGCTTCGGCACGTATGTAATGTCAGCATGTTCGGTCAGCCAGTCCAGAACCTTGGAGCCTTCTAGAAGCTCCTCTGCCTGACACAAACAAGGAACAAAATATCATAATTTTATCAACATCGTGATAATAGTGCTATATTACAGTTGTTTGCAAAGTCGGCCAAAGTTTCCCTCTCTTTAGACTACTCTTTCCTCACTCCAAACAAGTTACAAGAGCTTGCTGGTCTTATCAGTCACTGGAAGAGCTGGGTGGCTTCTAACATCAAGTCAAAATAGTTTCAACCGTAATGACTGTTCTTCACCTTCCCCTTCCTCTCATGTTTGAGAATTTGTTAGAGGTGATTTGAATTCTATGCGTAATGAATGAGTGTATCCTACTCAAACCTGGGCTGACTCTACCAATCACTCTATTACTCCAACAATGCTTAATGCTTCATCTGAACACCTTGTTTTAATCTGCAGGAAATTCCACACGGGATTGAGGGGTATGCAATTCGTTACCTGCTCTCGGACACGAGCCTCATCATATTCCTGATCATATCGCTTGAATTCCTCTACGGCATTGTTAACTTCCGTATCAAGTTCCTCATCTGAAACCTGTTATAAAATGATACAATGTTATTATCGACATTACAATCGAATCTGCATTTTGCAACCAACATGAAGAGTTCTCCAACTTGCATAACCATAAGTTGCATACCTCTAAGTTTTCTAACTTGAAAATTTCTGCCACAGCAAGGCTCTGCTTCACAGAGTCTGCAATCCTTGGCTTCTGAGCGACCAGGTAGTTCTGGACCATCTCAGCGCTGGACAAAGCCACCACCTGCTCCTTGGACAACTTCATACTTGCCTGTACGGAGACCCAGAGATTCAAGATTGATAAATAAAAAGCTCAAAAATGGCATGAAATAGAGGAAGCTTGTTCTAGGCTCTTGGGAAAACTGATGTAAGACCCAGTCTGTACCTGCAATTCAATCAGCTTGGCAGCGTACATTTGGCGACCTTGCTCCTCCAGTAATGAGTTTGGAATGTCTAAATCCACAACCTGGCCAAAAGAAGCGTCTAAAGTCAGCCCATCTACATTCAAGAGTAGTAGCAAACAAATGCCAATTCATGCACCCAAACCATCAAAGGCGTCGATAGAAGGAGTTTTCCTAACATCAAAAGTAGGCACAGGTTTGGAATTCACCTTCGAAAGTTCGCTGGTAATAGCAAACTGGGTTGCTTGCTTCTTAATTCTCTCAACCTGCTCCGTGTGTTTCTTCAACAAAGCTTCCTTGACCTGCACCATGGCATTCAAGTCAGGCAAAGATACCAAAAATTTGGCCTCTAATCTCATTATTTAACATCAAAATCAACCCTAAGTAGCTATGAATATCCATAATCAGCTCAAAGAGGAAAAAGCGGCTAAAATTCATGGTACGACATGGCCTCGTCTTCTTCACTTTCAAGGGCGACTACAAATACTTGAGATTAAAGAGCACCAGGCTCTTCCATCAACCAATAGTTGTTACGAGTGAACAAACAGGAGTATGAAAGTAAAAAAAGGGATATTTACTCTGGCTGACTTTACAAATGACTCAACTACCAAAAATAATATTTATACTGAGGCATTAAAAAATGTTTATTTCCGCCTTGGAAGACGGGATGTTCCACTTCTTCATGAATAATATCAAACTTTCAATTTTGAGGATTCAAGGCACACAAACCTCAGCCACAGTTGTGCAGTTCTCCACAAGCTGGGGAGCAAGTTCGTCATTGATCTCCGGAACTTGTCGAATGAAGAGCTCCTTGCCTTCAACCTAGACGAAATAGGGTAACCAATTTGTTTTGAAGCATAAGAAAAATAACCTTACAGAATCAATTTTTCAAATTCACAGGTATTTTTCGCTACTTACTGTAAACCGAGCCTTCAAACCGCGAAGAGACTCCTGCTCCCACGTTTCAGGAAACACGAGGTCGAACGACCTGGATTCACCGTTCCGGATACCCATCAAGGCTTCCACAAAGCCCGGCAAAAAGCTGCCACCTTCGTCCGTGTCAAGCTGGAAACCTGCAGGTGCCAAAGCACAGCCAATACCAAATATTGTACGCACTCAATTCAACAATGTCTCAAAATTTCAACATAGAGTTCCAAAAACTATAGGCATACCGTAATTTACAATTTAACACTCATATGCCAAATAGATCATTTTAAGCCAAAATACTCTTTTCGTCAGTCAAACCTTTATCATATCGAATTTCAACATAAAGACACAAGACACTTAAAAAGAGAACCCCCCAAGTACTAAGAAAACAAACATCTTACTGTTCTCAAGTGATTCTGAAATCTCTCTAAAACTTCAACGTTACTCAGAAAATTTCCACTTTTTTTCAATTCCTGTTTGCCGGATCTGACCCGTGAGTAGGGTACTCGAATTTCTTTTTAAATCTGACCCCTGGCGTGAGAGTTACCTTTCTGCTTGCACGAGAGAATGTCGTCACCAGTGGTGCCATCTTCATTGAAGCGCACCGCGGAAACATCCACAATGGCGACATCACCCGTCTAAACCACGCACAACAAAACAGAACTATCAGTAACTGAGATATTTGTAGAGTGAGGCAGAGATACCATGAGTATAAACCTCTGTTCACAGTTTCAAATATTGAATCAGCCCGAAGTAGCTCTCAGTTACTCTGTAATCAGCTCAAAGAGGGCAAAGGCAGCAAAGATTCATGGTACAATGTTACCTCTCTTTCTTCCTTCTGAAAGGCGGCTAAAACTACTTCTAAGCTGAGATTAGAGACCACCAAACTCTTTCAAAGGATTCTAGTTGAGACACCACCAAACTCTTCCATTAAACAGTACCAGAATCAGAAGAGGGGGTGGCTTATTCAAACTTTGGGTGACTTTAGAAAGAACTCTGATGAGAGGCGAACTTGACAGTAACTGGAATGAGAGTATAATGCAGGTGCAGACTTGGGGCTTCTTACCTCCAAACCCCGGTCTACGACGACTATGAGGGAGCCCAGGTCCTTCAACCTGGACTGAAGCTCCGCGTCGGCGGACTTCTGCGCAGCCGCGGCGTCGTCGGCCTCGCACTCCACCGTCACTTTGAGATTCTTGTACCCGTTCTCCGGATTCCACTTCACTTCCGGGGCCACGTCCACTGCCACATCGTAACTTCACCGACAGTCACAAAGTCAAAAAAGGTGGATGAAGGCATCTAAAAGACTTGCATCAACTTATATTCATCACAACCAAAAACCTACACTATTTTCATAAAGTCACCCTAAGTCAGAATAAGATGCTTCACAGAAAGGGAGGCATCTGAAAAACTCGTTTTTATTAGAGAGCAGTGAAAAAAAGGAAAATGAAAACATCAGCTTTTCCATGACATACTTGGAAAATCACCCTGAGTTTGAATATGATGCTTCGGGTTTCTTTGTTTGAGTAATAAAGGAGAGAAATGCGGCTAATGTGAAACTCTTCACGGTTGAAACCACTTTCACTTAAATTTAGAGACCACCAAGCTCATCTGTACTTCTGATTGAAATGCGAACAATTTCTCCTATTGATCTAAAGTGAAGTGGTATAACAAACTGAAGGGAAGGGTATCTTATGGAAACATGAGGTGACTTTGCAAAGAACTCTGATAAAGTCACATGAAGCCCTAATATTTGGAGCAAGTGGTACCTCAAAGGCTTCTCTGGGATGAAATCAGCAGCCAAGTCGGCAAATTTTGTCACAATGTGCTCAGAATCCTTCAGTGATCGCCCAGCCACCTGCAAAACCCAAAATTCAGCAAAAAAAACTGATAGAAAATATTATGTACGCAAAAGAGTCCTTTGTAGAGTTACCCAAAGTTTCAGAGATACGCAAAAGAGTCCTTCGTAGAGTTACCCAAAGTTTCAGAGGTACCCCTCTTTAAGCTACTCTTTCCTCAATCTAAATAGTTACTGAATCAATGGAAGTACTTGGTAGTCTCCGAAGTAGTTCTAGCCGTCTTTAAGAGTGACGAAAGAGTTTGCAAGAGATCAACCATAAACATTAGCCGCCTATTCCTTCCTTTTTAGATTGATTGAGGGCTTATCTTCTCTTCACAAAAGGAGGTTGGAGCTTACAGAGGACATGGCTTCCGGAAGAGTCTTCTTCAACACGGCCTCAACGGCAGACGAGCGGATTTGCTCCGGACCGATGTAGTTGATCAGCACAGACTCTGGCACTTGCTTTCCGGGTCGGAAACCGGGAATCTGCGCAACCATAGAATGAATCAGTAAGCAGCCCTCATAGTCCCATCCACTCCCACATTGTTAGCGAGACCCCACCTTCGCTTGCTTGCTGAACTCCTTCAACACTTGGTCGTAGCAATCCTTGCACACGCTTGCTGGAACCCGAACCTTCAATTGCACCTGTAAGCACCCCCAAAACCCTCCTGTGATCAGAAAGTAGTATTTACCCAATTCAAGACCGGTCCTCTCAAAGCGTGAGATTATGACGTAGTCGCTAAAACCCTGGCTACCGGGAATTACCCTGGAGTTAGGCTCCAGCGTCTCCACGACTTCCAGGCCCAGGGACGGCGCCCCGGACTCCTCCTTCACCGCGACCTCGCTCGCGCGCACCACCACCACAGCCCTCCTCCTCTGCTGCTGCTGCTGCAGTCCGACGCGGAGCCGCCTCGACGACGTCTGCACACACACCCCCCATCAGAATTTCACGAGAATAATCCTCCTCGACGTGGTGGGCAGTGGATTGGGCGTACTAACCTCGGTGGTGGCGGAGAGGGAGAGGGGCGCCACGAAGCGCACCGAGGTGCGCTGCTGCGAGGAGGAGTGGGACGCGACGGCCACGGAGGACACCGCGGCTTGCGCGACCGCTACCGCCATCGCCATCGCTGCTGCGGCTGCTGCAGTGCGAGCTCTGCCTGTGAATGTGTGGAGCGAACTGTGGGCACACAAGAGTTTGTTGTGTTAGTTGTTTGGGTGCAATGGATATTTGCGGGGTTGCAAACTGGTTTTGAGTGGATAGGGCGCCACTTGGTTTACTCAGTGATAAAGCTCATGCACATGTGTGCGGATGAGCCTCCGTTGCGGCCCCAACGATTGATGGTGGGCCCCACTAAACAAAAGGTCAATTTGGATACATTTTTTAAAGTATAAATTGGTTCCTAGGATAATCGTGTTGGGAACTCTTTGGGAACATGGGAATGTAGTGGGAACGGAGGGGAACATTGGAGAACAACCTGGGAACTCATCGGGAACGCCATGGGAACTTTGTGGTAATAATATGGTTCAAAAGGTAAATGAGAAGAGGGTAACCAATTGGTTTGGTTAGGCACCATATCAGATTTTACCATGAAACTCGTGTGGGGATGAAGAGCCCAAGCCAACCCAAATGGTCTTCTACCCTTGGGCCTTGTAGCTTCTGATAAGCCTCCCACTCCCAAACCCGTCACTTGGGCCACAAATGCGTCACGTGCCCCTCCCCCATTGTACCCCAGAACTTGCATAACCAAAAAAAATAAAATTTTAAAATGCTAAGGCAACCCCTTGGTTAGCAACCAAAGTCCATGACCAACACCTATAAAATTGGGGTACATTCAACCCACTTCCGTCCCATTACCACCCATTTAGTTCCAAATGGAGGTTTGCTATTAGTCAAGACCCCTACTTTTGGTTGGCGCTTTTTGTAGGTACCTATTGGCGGCCACTGGCTAACCACAGTAGCACACTTTGAAAATTTATAACCAATCTACATTTCATTAGGAAAAATATGAAATCGCTTGGGTTGAGGTTGTAATTCAATTGCCTATAAAAAAAAATGTATTATTATTTGGGCTATCCATATATGCACGTTGCTTAACTTGTCGGTTATGGGGAGATACCTTAGTTGTTTTTAATAGTGTAGTTTTCCTTACAAGTGAAAGAAGTAACCTTTATGGTATTGTGGAAATAGGATGCCAATCTTTATTTTATGATCGTGCCTTAGTAACCGCGACCACATAAAGAGGGTGATTTCATTTGGGAAAAGTGTGAAGGAACTGTTTGCCAACTCTTTAGGAACTCAAGGTACTGTGAGGGAGCTTTAGCTTGCATTAGGAAAAATCTAGTATGAAGCTTCATTAAGGGCGCTTTACATATCTCTAGTAGATGAAAGATTGAAGACAGTAGAATTATTGTCATCTTAAAAGTTGTTAGATGCCAACATAAGATTGATAATTACCATTTTGTTGTGTGAAGGAAGATCGCTAAACACAACAAATTGAGAATCACAACCAAGATCAAATAAACGAAAAACATAGCCAAACATAACTATGCTCAACACACCCTCAAGAGTGAGAATGTAGCAAATCACTAATGTAGTCAAGCGTCTCGCACTCCACAAGGACAAAATCAACAAGTGTGAGCGGAAATAGAGAATGCGGAGCCTTTACTAATGATAAACCATCACTCACAAGCAAAAAAAACTCTCTAATCACTCTCTAAACAGACTCACAAAGCTTTACTTGACAAAGACGTCAAGTCAATCGCATACGCACCGCTATATGCACACACGCAAAACCCTAACGGATGAAATACATTCGTTGGACGATGTGGTGTGGTGGACATACGTCACTAACAAACGTAGATTAGAACTAACTAATCTACTGTAAATCGTAAAACCCACACTCAAAAAACACCCAAGATTTAGTCTTATTCCAAGTTCATTCCCCCGGGATGGTCTAGCATCTAATGTTAAGTAGATGCTCTAATTGTGCATTAAAAGATATCTTCTTATTAAATTACTTAAGGTTCTGTACTTATTTTAGGAATTTAAGTCTTTGTATACATCACTCTTAGCATCACACTCTCCAGACTTATTTCCCAAGGATCTAAGTGCCTACAAAGAGCCTTGCTCTTTAATAGCTGTGCATGTGCTTGGTTAGACTCCTTGACCTAGCCATCTTTGGCTAATGGATTCTATCCATTGTATTCACTACTTGATCCTTTATTAATCTTCTTAGAAATCACAAGTTTATCACCTACAATAAGCTTCATTTATCACGTACGTCCAACGGCTCACGTACTCACATACTCATCACAAGTGTAAATCTTAAACAACACACAAGCTAGACCAAGTCTAAATTAATTATATTTATAGTTCATACTTATGTTTGTTCTGCCAATTAATCTTTAACACTTTAATGCAAGTAGTGTCCGACACTCTTACATTTAAATACCTTAAACTATGTCTCATAGACTTAAGGTTTCTCATTTATACTTAAGTTCCTACTCATTGTGGACTTAAGTTACTCCATTACACATGCATAAGATAACACTCTTATGACTTAATTCTCAAGTTTCCACACTAATATTTAATACTTTATCAATTACTCATGCATTCCTCTCTCTAATGCATTAAGTTAATTAATCATACATTGATTCACATGAATTTCACACACTTATGATTAACTTGTAAACACACACAAGGTCACTTTGACCTAGTTAGGATATTTTCCTAACTTAATCTATGAAGAAATATGTAATGCATTTATGCATGGGACTTTTATCATAATGCATAGACCTAATGCATACAATTACATTTACAAAACACAATTTCTAATTCAACCTAGGAAGATTTAATATTATTGCACTTATACATGTGATTTAAGTCACATACACAAGACTTTAACACATGCAAATACAATAATAAATAAATATATATTAATATATAAATACTCTTGCAACATTAAGAATCATCAACTAGCTTTTTCTCCTAAAGCTAGGGCTCACTCCAATATTCCTTGTGGTAATGGCAAGTAATGTTTACAAAAGTAGTTTATTTATGCTATTATTTTCTAAAAGGTGCACCTCTTAGCAAGAGGTTTTTCCCATTTCCTAACCAATAGGCTTCTTCTAATTTAATTCCCACACAACTTCATGAAAAGGTGTATCCCTACCAAAGGATGTGAATTAAACCCTTTTCTCATCATTCTTTCATTTTTAGATATGAATAGGTACTCTTTGATTAATTAGCTACTTAGTGTAAATATTAACACTAATTATCTAATTCTTAATATATCTACAATCCTTTTTACACTATAAAATTGAAAAAAGTTATTTTTGACATTTTGGCTCTACATCTACGCTAACACTATGCGATGTGGTGCGGTCCTCAATGCCACACCCCGTGACAGTTTGTACATAGATTTGAAATGCAACAGTGAAGGAGAAAATGAAGAAAAAGTTTGGCATCCTATCAAAGCATCCTTGCTCGTTCAGATCTTTTTATTGAAGATAAATAAATATCCTAAGTTCTAAATTCAGCTAAAAACATACCAAGATTTGCTATAAAATATTTGTTATAAAGTATATTGATTAATGTCAATGTAAATATGAGCATGAAATTTTTGCTAGAATCTTCTATCAATATTTTCATACAAATAAATAATATTCCTTCAATAATGAATTTCCACCTAAATTTGTTTACCTGACTTTTTCTGCACCCGTGCTTGTGCTGGAATTTTTTTGTGTAATGAACATTTTGACCATTTTCTTGATTTTTTTTACCAAAAATGTGTTCCCTTGTAGGCACAATGGCTAGAGAATGTGAGAGAGGAAATTTTCATAAGAGTAAGACCCTTAAGAAGTAGAAATTGACTTGGGATTTGCCAAATGGTATGGGTCACGGCCTCTCAACTTGGTACCTTGGACTTGCACACGTGGACAATCCCAAACTCTACAAATTGCATATCTTAGTATTTTTTTCCAACTCAAAAACACGGTACTTCGGCATAGTTTGGTCCTTTGGTACCTTGGTACCATGGTCCATGTGTGAATCCCCCTTAGAGTTTCCTTGTCACCGTAATGTTCTCAATGAGACCAAATTTCTTCCACCAAAAATAGTTTGAAAAGATGTTAAATTCCACACCAGCATCTTTCTTGTCATCTTTCTATCTGTTTGTGCATGCTTTATTTCTTTCAAAGAAACGATTTATTTATGTATCTAGCAAAGTGTACCATTTGAGTATAAAGTTTTGTACTTCGAGAAGTCGTATCATTCCTAAGCACAAAATTTGAGGAAATCGTTTAGAATCGGTGTGTTAATCCTTTAAAACCTTGGTGATTTGGTGTTGTAACTTTTCCAATGATTGGTTGTTGTTGTCACGGTCTTTAGAATGCACTTCAAGCTCCGCAAGAGAGCTTTCCAACACATCTCTATGAGATTCTCCAATTTATGCATTGGCAAACTACAGTGATTTCCATAAAGTGAGGTCGCAATGAAATGTATCCGTTGTGTAAATGATGTTTCGCATGATCTATTATATGCATAGATTCTCCTAGGGTCTCATGGTCCACTTAGGCGTCAAATAGTTAACTTCTAAAATTGCTTGACAATTTCACACCAAAAAAGCTTCAAAACAGTTGATTCTAGTGCAATCAAAAAGGAAGGAAACAATAACTTATATTTCCAAATTTAACCCTAGGATCTCAATTAAGACTTATTAATTACATTCTCACAAAATTTCATCAACTTTGACGGCACACGTTGAAATATTATAATGCTTGAAGTAGAGAAAATTGTTCATTTTCTTCCCTACCTTGAGGGAATCAACAAAGTTTGATTTTACTTGGTGTTAAATTCTTGCTCTACACAAGGTCTAAATTCTATACCATCATGTTGAACATGGTACTAGTTCTCTAAACCCACTTCCAAAAATTAGAAAACGGATGTAGCATATTTTAAAAAATTGTGCAAGTAGTAGAGGTTCGACAAATTGTCACTAATACACATTTTTATCTTTTTGGAATTAAGTATGTTTTTAGCATCCAAACGGTCAATAAGAAGGTTGACACTGAATCTTGTAGTAGGGAATATTAAATGTAAAAATTATTAAGATCTCTAAAACTTATGTGGAAATGAAGAAGTACTTTTGGTACCTTGTCTGACAATGTTTGACAAGGTGTGAAAATGTTTGACTTGGGTTAAAACGTTTTTTACCACTAAAGATACGATTTTTTTTTTCATTATAAAAATTATAAAAATAAAATAAAATAATCTATATATACATATAAATGTATTTGTAGGGAAAACCCTAATGTCAACACAAACATGTAGCAAAAAATTTGGAGGTGACCGTTAACTCACTTTTGCATTAAAAATATAATTTAAAAATTTTAAAGGTCTAATTTTAAAAATTAATTATATTCCTTCAAATCTAATGCTATGTTGCATCTTTACAAAAAAATTCAAAAATTTGTGATCAAAATTGAGATCATAGCAACCTACCCAAAATGGAAAACGTCCCCCAAGTGAGAATGGTTCTTTGGGATTAATCCATAAAAGGACCATTGTCCCTTAGGGGGATGCTTTTCATTTTGGATAAGTTCCTTTGGTTTGAATTTGATCATGAATTATTGAAAAATGCAACATGATTTACTTAGCTTTAAAAGAATAAATATATAATGTATTTATTCTTTTTTTCAAAATTTCTATTGGAAGATGTGGTATAAATGGTCTTATTGACCGTTTGGATTATCATCCTAAAACATATTAAGTTCACAAAAACAATAAAATGCACATTGGCAATTTTCAAACTTCCACTCCTTGCACAATTATTTTGAATATGCTCCACCTCTAATCTACCACTAAAAATTGGTGTACAAAGAACAAATATCATGCCCATCATGATGATTAAAAATTTAGACCATGAGTAACTCAAATTTTGACACCAACTGAAGTCAAAGTCTGTTGATCCTATCAAAGCAAGGAAGGGAAAAAGCTATTTAAAAAAAATTAAGCACTATAATCTTCCAATCCGTGCAGTCATAGTTTATGAAATATTGTCAGCATGTTATTTTTGAAGTCTTGATTAAGATTCTAAGGTTCAAAATGGAAATAATTTCTTTTATTTTCTTCTCCACTCTTTACACTAAAACTGACAAATTTGAAGTGTTCTTGGTGTGAAATTGTCAAGGAACTATAGGGGTTAATCCTTGATTGTGAGTCGGGAACCATACATTAAAAAAACACGTATTTTACTCCGTAGAACACAAAAACTGTATTAAAGTTTAGCAAGACTTACACCTTTGGATTGAAGATTCTTCAACTAACATCTTTCATTTGGAGGTCATTTCAATATGTGAACCTTACCATGTTCAAATACTACACCATACATGTTAGAATACTGTGGGTCTGTGGCAAACAATGGGCCATTCCGACGTTTTAAGGATTGAGGGTTTTCTCAAAACTACTGTAGAAGCGTGGAAGTGTACAAGGTTCGGCCAAGTTAATTTTGTTCAGCTTCTAATTTTGTCTTAATTGTTTGTGAGAAGATTCAAGAGGCCACACAATTAGTGTTAGTTTGTGTTAGTAAGGTAGATAGAACACAATTTACATGTATTGGACCGTTGTAATTTCTAAGGTGTTTAGAAGTAACAAGTCTCTTGAAGGCTGTTATCAAACTCACTCCGTGCTCAAGCTAACGTGTGTTATGAGTTGCATGGGCATGGTCTTAGTGGTGGAACAAACATACACTTTATTCACGCCAGCCCCCTACACAATTGGGGACCGGTGTTTTTTTTTTTTTTTTTTTTTGGTTGTGATGAGTTGCTTAGGCCTCAGCACATACCATATCACAGGCTTCAACAAATTGTGACCTCACTAACAACACTCCTCGAAGAATGAGTTCATAATTCTTGGTGAATTTGCTTCCAGTTTAAGCACTCCTCGAAGAATGAGTTCATAATTCTTGGTGAATTTGCTTCCAGTTTAACCCTTAAAGGTCAGAGAAGCCACATTTGGGTTGCAACATGCTGTTTTCTATGTATTTGACATACAAGGTGTAAGATTTGATGTATACGATAGTTACAAAAGTTTGTATTTGTGTTGAGCCGGATCCATTAACGCATGGCATTTCAAAATTAGATCATTATCGCACCTAACTTACTACATGCTTGAGAAGTTGCAAAATGGTCACGTATTCTACATGTATGGTGTCGTATTTGAGCATTATATGGTTCGTATATTAAAATGACCTCCAAATGAAAGACGTCGGTTGAAGAATCTTCAATCCAAAGGTGTATGTGTTACTAAATTTTTATACATTTTTTAAATGTCAAAAGTCAAAATACGTGACCGTATATATGGTCCCCCACTGACCTTTAAGGATTAACCCCTAAAGGACCACTGCTAATTTTTATTCAAAAACTAGTCCAAAACTACCATTGTCAAAAAGAAGCATGAAAATCACATTTTAAAGTGAAATTTTGGACTTTCAACTGTAAGATCTTAACCTCCAGAGGACTGTGACAATTTTGTACCAAAAATACTTTAAAACTACTGATTCTAGTGCAATGAGTAAAGAAAGAAACCTTATATTTATAGTTTTGACCGTAGGATCTCAATTAAGACTTACTAAGTTACATACTCACAAAATTTCAAAAACTTTGACCGCAAGGATTGAAAGATTATTGTGTTTGAAGTCTAGAAAAGGATTCATTTTCTTCCCTGCGTTGAGTGGATTAGCAAACTTTGACTTCACATGTATCAAATTTTTGCATTACACAAGGTCTAAATCTCTTACCATTGTGTTAAGCATGATGTTAGCTCCCTAGACACATTAATTTTTAGAGGTAGAGAAGGGGTGTAGCATATTCAAAACCAGTGTGCAAGGAAAGGAGCCTGAAGGTTCAAAAAATAGCAACTCACATTTTATTTTTTTGTGAACTTAATATGTCTTAGAATGATAATCCAAACGGGCAATAAGAACGTTCTCACCACGTATTGTTGTTGAAATAATAAAAAGTGAAAAATATGAAGATCTCTAGGTTTTATGTAGAAAAGTTGAAGTTTTTTCCCGGCTTGCCCAAAATGTGTAAAAATGTTTGATTTGAGTTAAAATACATTTTTACACTAAAGACAAGAATTTTTGTTTGACATCTTCAAAAAAGGTAATATTCTCTATATGTATGAAACATTTCAATGTCAATAGAAACTTCTAGCAAAAAATTTGAGCTGGCCGGAGTCCCCATTTCTAACTTTGAGTGGTGCTAACTTTCAAAGCATGGATTTAAATTATTATTTTTAAATAGAAAAAAAAAACGCCAGTAAGCTTTGATCATGAACAATTTAACATTTTTTTTTAAGAGGATTTTTTTTTTACTTTTAGGAACTTGCCCAAAATCAAAATTGTCCCCGACACTTTGTCTTGTAGGGGTTAAAATAGACTTCTATATGAACATGCCATACTTTTTTAGTTGCAATCGGCCGCACGGATATGAAGATTATAGGATTTGAAGTGCAAGAAAAAGGTTTTTTCCCCCTTGCCCAAAAAGTGTGAACATGTTTGTCTCGGGTTAAAATGCTTTATTGCACTAAAGAAAAAAAATATTTTTGACATATTTAAAGATAGTAATATTCTTTATGTGTATGAAAATATAAATTTCAATAAAAACTTCTAGCAAAATTTTGGATCTGCCGAGAGTCCCTAGTTTTGGACTTAAAATAACACAACTTTCTATTTAAAGGCCCACTATAATCAAATATTATATATATATCTACCTATATAATAGGTGACAGTCTGTCTGTCCGCTGCTCCCTAACCCTAATCCTACCCCTAAATCCTAATCCTAACCCTAATTCCTAACCCCTAACCCCTAACCCATAACCCCTAACCCCTAACCCCTAGCCCTAATCCTAAACTCTAAATCCTAAACCCTAAACCTAAGACTTTGCCGGAATATGCGTGCTGTTGTTGGTGAACGCCGTGTGGATTTGGGCAACCGTACATTTCCAGAGTGGCTCCTAGCGGTGGGGGAGGACAGGCTGGAGAAGGTGAAGGATGACATGATCTGGTGTCCACGGGCGATGATTGTCGGAAATCACACCTTAAACGGCTTGATCAATGCCGTCTATGGAGGAATTGCTATCGTCGAAGCAAATGCGGGTGAGTACTTCAGCGGTCGTGCCATCCTTGCTCCATGGAATGACGACGTTTTGCAGAGCAACGCACGACGTTCCGAGGGATGCAAATTGCAATCTGAAATATAATACGTCAAACAAATTTTATTATGAGGAGCACTAATAAAAAACCTTCCCCGGTCGGAACAACGGGTATCGAGGCTTGTATATATATATATATATATATATATATATATATATATATATATATATATTCATATACTCTCACAAAGCTATTACTATGTCGCAGATTCTTCATAAAAAATTCCAACAAATCATGATAAAAATTGAGACCATAGGAACCTACCCAAAATGGAAAACGTCCTATAGGGATAAACACCACAGAAGCCATAACTTCCTTCAATTTGTATATTTTAATGTATTATTTTTGACCGAAGAGTTTGCCTCTTGCCATTGTCTAGACTGAAATTTTGATGGTTTGCCTCTCGACTTGGTCAAAGTGTGAAGCGGCCCTTGATGGTAGCAATCCTTGCACACGCTCGTTGGAACCCGGACCTTCAATTGCACCTGTAAGCACCTTCAAAACCCTCTTGTAATCGAAAAGTAGTATTTACCCAATCAAGACTAGGGGTAGTCACAATTGGAGGGAGTGGAAAGAGTCTCTCCACAGAGAACTTCTCCAAGCTGGTTCCTCGGGACCAATGGGGAGAGTTCTCCACTCCCCGCAACTGTGACGACCCCTTGTGCATGCTTGTGAAGAAAGGCCCTGTTGATGTGAAGAGTTTACTGACAAGTGAAAGCCATCCGCGGTGCTACAGTAGCTTGTTCATGGCTTGCTCAGGGACGTGGTATTGACGGGCAGGGCTTACTCAAACAATTCAATGTTGTAAGCATGTAATTCAAACACAATGTAACTATTTAATTGGAATCCAAACAATTAAAATTTTTATGTAAATGCTTTTATCAACTGTAATTTAAGGATTAATTTTATCACAATATTAGACTTGTTAGGCATCTTTTGAACATCTCAAAATGTGCTCTAATTTGAACTTGAAGACAAGATTTTAAGAACTTGCCTCAAATTCTTTTCCAATTTCGACCATACTAATTCAGAAGAAGACATGTTACATATTACCTTCGACAAACAAACCACAATAATATCACAATTACATCAATAGATTTTAATATTTGATTAAGGTCATTTTAAAATTGCAAAAAGATTTCAATCTTCTTTTCATACATCAAGTCCAAAAACTTAGTCCTCATAAATTCATTGGAAGAAGAACCTAATATGCATGTGTAATATTCATCAATTCATAGCTCCTCAAAATGTACTGTACACTCTTTTTAAATGCATTTTAGAGAAAAAAAAGACTCCTACATATATTGTATTTGAAGCTCATTTCGAAGAGCTCTAAAAGAGTATTGAAAGTCAAGGGCCAAGGTAACCTTACACAAAATGTTGTATAAAAAACACTGTAAGTCATTTTAAATATTTGATTATTCTTTTTAAAACTAAACTTCAAGAATACCTTTTCATTAATATCAAATACCACAATTAGCAAGTTTGCTAAATTTTATTGGACTTTGAAGTATCATTAGCATCCTCACTTGGTGCTTCGGGCATTTATGGGACACTTGCAAAGTTCATCCTAATTCAAGGCTTGGAATGCTTACATAGAATTCTCTCTAAAGATAATAAAAAAAAAAACCAACATTAAGCTCTTACACTCATCACTTTCAGTGCTCCAACAAGTTTTGTACTACTTATTCCGAAGGATCTTGCACTTCTTCTCACAACTTAGAATAATTTCTTTTTACTTTTCTAATTGGAAACAACTTATAACTCTTTCAATATATTTTTTAACATTGCTCATTTCTTTATCTTCTTCTTTTAAAATTGTTAGGCTATACAAAAAATACAAATACAAAAAGTAAAAGAGATTTATATTTAAAGTAACAGAAGAAAATTGAAAGTGAATCATATTCATTATTCATTGAACAAAGTAAACAAACATTATAAGATTAATTAATGTAAAACAAATCATTCAAAAATATATATATCATTACCAACTTCCTAAACTTCCTTTGTTTATTTTCAAACATTATATTTTTCATACTACCATAGATATGTTTTCCCATATCTGTATACATATATTGCATTTTGTCTTTCCTTCATCATTACTAATTACCTCGTCATTTTATAAATATGCCTCAACATAGTGAACGAGCAAAAGCTATGGAAGTCCTAGAAAATCGTTTGGTGGCACGTATAATATCATCATCTATAGAAATGATAGATTCATCTTCCGATTCACCAGAAAATAATAGCAACTCTAATAGTTCTGATAACGATGACGATGTTATTTTGGATGGACTTCAGATGATTCACAATGCCTTAGCTTCAAGCCGATACATTTCTAAAAGGCAACATAGAAGGGTAGATTCATCACGTATGACAGAGGATGTACTTTGTCTAAGTCCCACTATGTTTAAAGCTAGATTTAGAATGACAGTACCTGCATTTGAAAGAATTTGGACTATGATCGAAGGCCATACAATTTTCACAAACAACGCTAATGTTCCTCAATTCAATCCGAGGTTGCAATTCTTAATTGTCCTTTTCAGATTTGGAGCCTATGGGAATGGGGCATCAAAAGCCAATATTGCTGCAACTTTTAATATTTCCACAGGTATTATATCCAAATTTACAAAACGTGTCATGGTTGCTCTTTTGAGTCTCGAAAAATTTGTAGTGTGTTGGCCTAATGATGTTGAATTTTTTTTTCAAAGATTCCATACAAGAATCACATGGATTCCCCAATATTGTAGGAATCATGGATGGAACTCACGCTATACTTAGTTTGAGACCTAGTCACCAAGGAGAACAATATTTTAATAGAAAGAGTCGGTATTTGATATCATGCTTGATTGTTAATGACCAAAACTGTCGGATAACGCATTTTTATGTTGGTTTTCCTGGCTCTGCCCACGACAGTTGTGTTTTTGTAAATTCCCAAATTTGGAATAAGCATGCCGAATTCTTTAAATCGGATGAATACTTATTAGTAGACACAGGATATCATCTCACCAAAATCACAATACTTCCCTACAAGCTACCTGCGTCTACAATAAGGGCCAATTAGCAATTCAATTGTCACCTATCTTCAATCCGTGTTAGATCTGAACACACGATTGGACAATTGAAGGGCAGGTTTCAAAGTCTTCGAGGTCTGCCCATAGTGATCTCCGGAATTGAAACACATACAATTGTTGTTCTTTGGATTCGCTGCTGTATTATTCTACACAACCTTCTTCTTCAAGATGGATATGGTTCAGGTTGGGAGGATGCAGCAGAAGACATGGATAGGATTCCCTTCGATGAAATATTAGACATTACTAGTCAAGTACTTCCTTATAATGATGCTTATGCTAAAAACAAAAGAGAACTCATAAAAGCACTAGTGTTACAATACAATGGAGATGTATAGTAATGTTGACAATATAAATAAAGAACTTCCACCTCAATCTTTTCCTGCATATTGTCTAATTTATTTCTTGCTTAAAAACAAGTGTAAAACGTAGAAAACTTGTATTCAAATTAAATATTAATAAAGGAGTGTGTACTTGGTAGATATTTTTTAAGTGTCCTAGTAATGACATAGACATTTCCTATTACTGAAAACAAATATTTCTAAATTTGTTAAGCTTCATAGTATGAGTAACCAGTTTATGCTCCTATATCCATCTTCTAAACGTTGCATAGATTCAATCTAACATTTCTACTTCATTCTTGCTTGGATGATGATCATCCACTCATTGTAAACACAGTCAACCACAATTGCATCCTACCTATTCATTTGGAATAGCATAACTAGAGGATATATTTTTAGATAATTATAGATGTCCAAGTATATTTAGTGGTTGACCAACCCAAAGTGGCATTCACTTTCGTTAAGAATAATAGTTGCAAAAAAAAGGGCATAGATTTCAAGAATTTTCATTGAAAATACGTATTGCATGTAAAAAAAATTGAGCATTGCATGAACAACAAATGTGATGCCAGTTTGCTAATACATGAAATAGGCTTTGAAATGCCCTTTGAAGTTCCTAATTTTAAAAATAATTTCACAGTGCTTTTTGGGAAAAAATAAATGGAATTTATTTCAAGTTGCTTTACCTTGAACAATTTTAGGGTTTAATTCTGCCTTTCACACTTCATGTTTTAAAAATAATTGGATAATAATATTCTAAAGTGAAAGATTTGTTTTTAAATATTTTTGGGCCCTATGTCATTTGATATTCTTAATTTTGTAAGTAATTGTATGAATCTCTAAAAGTATGAAAGAACTTGGGTTAAATGTCAATTCTCCTAGTTTGGAAGTGAAAAACAGTAAGACCAACTCACCAAGATGTTTCAGCTCCCTAAAATTTTGTTTCATACCTTACATGCACCAAAGACAGTGTGTGGAGGCACCCTGATTCTTGAATTTGGCCCAAATTTAATGATGCTATCATTGCCGGAAAAACCATAAGTAACTGCAATCCATCTTACGTCAGAGCAGACACCGCCTGATGTTTTTTGATTTCATAAATACCAAGCTAGAATGACAATCAAGCACATGAGACTAATCAATGAAAGAAACACCAACAGAGAACTTTGAACTCTGGCAATGAAAACTTGAACGTCCGAGTTCACTTTGTGACTGTGCCATTGCACGTCAAATCTTGTTGAAATGTTGCATTACATGTAAGAAGAAGCAATGATTGAACTGCTGCTGCGTCTTCATGGTATGAGAATCAAGAAGACAAGTGTAGGTGATTGTGGTTCTACTCAAGTAACATTCAGCCGAACCCCTAAATTGTAAATTCTTATTTGCTGCAACTTAGAAAAGTGTCTATTGTCAATTGAAGATTACGGAGGAGCATTGCTTAAATTCCTGACCTCATCTTGTCCCTTCCTAAGCTGATAGAACTTGTCAATGCTCTCCCTGATTTGCCTGCAAATCAAATATTCGGAAAACTCAGTTACAAATAATATTCCGACAGAAATGAAGAGAAGTGAGAGAGACAAACGAAAGGGCTTTTAAAAGTGACCTAATGACTTAGAAAATCACAAGCAATGAGCACGCCATGTGTTGGCCCATACACATGGCTGGAAGGTCAGAAGGTATACATTTCAGTAACTGAACATGACTCGGCTTGAGGGCTATGACAAGGTAGGAATGGATGATTTACGACATACCTTTGCAAGGTCCACCCGTAGAGTCAATTCACGAATGCGTGCTTCTTGTCGTTGCTGCTCACGTTCTTCCTTTCTGTCACGGTCCTCCCTTTCTAGATCACGTTCATGTCCTTGTTGTTCACGTTCTTCACGGCGCTCGTCACGTTCTCGGTCCATCCTAGTGAATTCCAAGTCAAGTCGACGGTTTTCAAGATTGAATTTCTGTTGCGCTTCTTCACGTAGAAACAACATCCTCTGATCTTGATGGTGCATTCGCATCTCCAATTTTTTTTCCATTAATACACGATTCTGTTCTTGTATATTTTGCATAGACTCTTGGAAAGATTTCGGTTTCTTCTTCTTCGGTTGGGTCTTCCGAGTGGCAGCACTTCTAGATTGCACAGCATCTGCAAGTGGAGATGTACTTGTGCAATGCCGATTAGCAAATTAATTTGTAGTGTAAGTGAAGTAGCCAATATACTTGAATGTAGAATTAAATAATCACCTATAATTGCAACATATGAATGAAATGTAAACGAAATAGAAAGGTCTTATGAACTTTGAAGGAGGATCGTGAACTTGTATGGCTTGAAAGGGAACTAGTCTAGTTCATGATTGAAGAAGCCATACAAGGAGCGTAGCATTACTAGTTATAAATTGAATGCAAGGAGTTACTAAACATACAGTTGATGTCTAGAAGACATGTTGCTGTTCATGAAAATTCAAGTGTCAAAAATCTTTACCTATCTATAACCTAGGCACTTATAAATACGGTAGCATAACAAAAGGAATGAGAGCAAATTCCATAAACTCTTACCTTCGGAAGGAGGCTGAGGATTCACACTTTGCTGTTGTGCAGAAAGTTCTGCCTCTGAAACGGGCTCGTCATCATCACTTGAACTACTCTCTCCAAGCTCTAAGTCGTTTCCTTCTTCGGCTGTGGAGTCATAGAATCCTCGCCCATCAGAGGTTCCAAAAAGCATTTCCTCAAAATTTTCAGCTGTACCTGTCTCACCAGTGTATGGTGGATTCACAGCCACGCTTTCGGACATAATAGTTTTAGCCTGGTAGTAAAATGGACAAAGAGAAAGGACTTTGTCTCGAATGACAATAATCCCCATTTTCTCATCAATAGTGTTTAAACCTTCACCTGTACCTCGTAAGTAGTCTTCAGCCTCTTTAAATTTCTTCTCAATGTACCTCATTTTGCTCATCACTTGCTCAGGGGTTTTATTCGTCTGCAAGTTGTTGAGGTGGCGAGAGATGATGAGTGTTATAGCCTTCTTCGTGAGCCCTGAGGTCCTTGTGGATCCACTTGAAGTTTTAACACCTGCACACTTCCATTTGTCGTAGTTTCTAGGCTCCTCTAACCATTGAAACAATTGAGATTGAGCTGTTTCGGTCCAAGAAACATATGTAGGTTTCTGGATTAACTCCTGGGCTGTCGAGAGACCTACTGTCTCAAATGTCGAGGGACCTCTTGTGTCAAAGGTAGATTCTCGTGTTGGTATGGAAGGACTCACAAGTGGGGTACGAGCGCGCTTCCTTTGTGGTTGTGGTTCTTGTGAGGTTTGGAGCTGTTTGGACGGAGTCCTCC
The DNA here is from genome assembly GCA_963971425.1 of Bryoerythrophyllum caledonicum. NCBI lineage: Eukaryota > Viridiplantae > Streptophyta > Bryopsida > Pottiales > Pottiaceae > Bryoerythrophyllum > Bryoerythrophyllum caledonicum. The sequence continues at coordinate 14,217,921 of OZ020526.1, read as the reverse complement.
ACGAACCTTGGAACTCCATCAGTGAAAATTGTCTGCAAGCACAAGAAATGATACCCTAAGAATTGCATTGGTGGAAGCAAAACATTGTTGATTAAAGCGACATTGAAGCACAACAATGTTGACTAAAACAACATGAAAGCACATAATTAAGCACGGCATGAGTAGTATACATGTTCAATTGTGTTTGCAGTTTAAAGTCATAGATGACTCGAAAGGGCTGCACTCATACAAATTTCAGAAACAGCATTCAAATTAAGCTCAGTTGCTTGAGGTAATTACAAGTCATGCAAGCATGACAATCACTAAACCCTAAATCAGCCTTCTAAGAGAGGAATTTAAATCCGGGGCTTACATTGTTTGCCTTGTACACGGTCGTCAGCTGTTGTTTTCTCCTTCAGCTCACCAGTACCTAAACCACCTCTTTTGTAGGGTCCACCTGCAGGTACCCACGATGACAATGAGTAAGACTGAGTGGGCCCTGCAACTGAACTCTGATCTTAAACCGCTCCATCGGTACTGCACGAAATGACCCAAATTACTAACGATTACAAATGCATGAAAATCACAATTCCACAGAATGCACATTGTCTAAACCCCTAATTCGGCAGCAAGTACCTTAAACCGCCAGAAAGACTGGAAAATTAGCAAGCTCCGAACTGGGAGAGTTGTGGCAAAAGAACCCTAAATCGTGAGCAAAATAGACACAATCCGCAAGCCCCGACGCCAAGCTCCGACTCCAAGCTCCAACCTCAAGCTCCGATGCTAAGCTCCGACCTCAAGCTCCGACGCCAAGTTCCAAGGAGACAACGGTAAAACAAAAGTGGGGACGGTGAATTCTGAAGAGATAGGTGAAACTTAGAGCTGGAAGGTCAAAAAATTCGCACGCGACACTCTCTCAAAGGCTTCTCTTCACCTCCGGAGCAAGAGAGACGATCGTGCGAACCATTCGCAAAATAAGAATACTCGCTTGCGGGGGCGTCATCAAAAGCCAATCTCATCTAGCCACGTTCGCAGCAGGTGGACAACGTCTCTCATTCTCACAAACTGTGACTACCCCTACTGGTTCTCTCAGAGAGTGAGATTATAACGTAGTCTCTAAAACCTTGAGTGCAAAACCCGGGCATTACCCTAGACATTACCCTGGGCATTACCCTGGACAACCGGGCATTACCCTGGACATAGGCTCCAGCGTCTCCACGACTTCCAGGCCCAAGGACAGCGTCCCGGACTCCTCCTTCACCGCAACCTCGCTCGCGTGCACCACCACCATAGCCCTCCTCTTCTGCTGTTGCTACTGCAGTCCGACGCGGAGCCGCCTCGACGACGTCTGCACACACACCCCTGTCAAAATTCACGAGAATGATCCTCCTTAACGTAGTGGGCAGTAGATTGGGCGTACTAACCTTGGTGGTGGTGGAGAGGGAGAGGGGCGCCACGAAACGCATTGAGGTGCGCTGCTGCGAGGAGGAGTGGGCGCGACGACCACGGAGTACACCGCAGCTTGCGCTACCGCTACCACTATCGCCATTGCTGCGGCTGCTGCTGCTGTAGTGGGAGTTGTGTCTATCTGTGAATGTGTGGCGGGTACTCTGGGCACATAAGAGTTTGTTGTTTGGGTGCACTTGGTGGAGTTACTGATGGTTTTTTTCCCTTGGGACTTAAGTTCTTATAAGCCTCCCACTCCCAAACCGGTCACTCGGGCCACAAATGCGCCACCTGCCCCCTCCCCCATTCTACCTTAACCGTTTAAGGCCAATGAACTTATTTTTTTGGCCTGTGAGGATCTACGAGTGTTCTAGATCATGCAGAATGGCATTTACGTAGCGGGTACATTTCAGCACAAAATCCTACAATCTCGTTTCACGAAAATCACTATAGCTCGGCGATGCTTGCACTGATTGCCGAGGTGATGGTCTCAATAGATGCTCATTGTGAACACTAAAATTTTGATTTAGAACCTTTTCTCAAATTGACAATGTAAAGAGAGTCAATATCCGAACTAGTTGGGAAACAACTTGTCAACCCTTTACTGCCCAAGTATGTTTCTTGAAAAACCAAGATTTTTGTTGATTTTTTTCTTTTAACCAGATTTGATGGAAATACAATGCCTAGTATTAATATCTAACCTTACAAAATTGACCTTAACCCATGACCTGAACTTTGGGGAAATTTTGCACAACATCCAACAGTTGATGGAATAGATTATAGTGTTTAAAGTTACTGTATTTTGGTAGTGAAAACTGTGGATTTTGGAGGGTGTACTACTTTAACCATCAATAGATTCTTGCAAGAATTTTTTTACTTTGAATTAGAGCGGTTCACATGTGCACTAGGTTGATAGCTTGGCATTGACATGTCATATGTGAAAAAAATAAATTTACACAATTATTGGTGGTTTTTTTTCTTTTTTCTACTTGATTGTATACAAAAATGTTCCAACCTTGTACGAATCAAAATGGAAGTTTCATATGTGAGGAGAGTGATCAACAATCACAAAACAATGAAGAATGTCTTAAAGACAAAGTTCAATCAAAATTTAATACCAAAATCGATGTACATGTATGTGAAATACAACATAGTATGTGGCATGGTATCCACTATATTCACTGTATTTTAGTGTGTTTGATGTATTTTGTGTTGTATTCCTAGCTTTTCCAAGATTTCTATAAATACAAATCATGATTTGATTGTTGGAGAGTGTTCATATAATGTGTGCGCAAATCTGAACCTCGTATCTCGAAGCCCAATTCCTCATGTTATTCATGCAAATTGAGTTTCAGCACCTCTGGAGTCCCATTTCGGGCTTCCCCAGCGGTAAAGGGTCAATATGAACTGAAAATTGTTTTTAGAGCAAAAGAGAAGTATAATTGATAAAATGGTTATTTAAACAATATTTTGACAGTTAACCCTAAAGGCCCAAGAGTCCCATAAGGAACTTTGAAGATTTGGGCAAGTTCCTTTGGCGTCAATTTACAATCTTCTTTTTTGGAATTTATATTGTAGATGGACATTACTAAAGCGTTGTGTGAGTACAATTTTTTCCTAAATCCGACATTTAATGAAAAAGTTATAGTGTTTTGAATTTCAAATGGGAGAGGGGGCACTTTGGGCAACTCCAAAAACTTTTGATAGAATACTCTGTTAAATGTGAGATTTTCAATAGCAGCATGTAATATTATTTCCTTTCATATTGTCAAAAAAATTCTTGTCTTTAGTAAAAAATAGCACATCAATTCAAGTCAAACATTTGAACACACTTGTCACACATTGTCGGGCAAGGTACCAAAAAACTTCTTCTTTTCCATATAAAACTTAAAGATATTAATATTTTGTAAATTTTTTTTCTACTACAAGATGTGGTGTAAACCTTCTTATTGACCGTTTGGATTATCATTCTAAAACATATTTAGTACACGAAAAAATAGCACGTGAATTGGCAATTTTTGAACCTCCACTTCTTGCACAATTGTTTTGAATATGCTACACTCCTTCTCTACCTCTAAAAATTGGTTTATAAGGAAATAACATCATGATTAACATGATGGTAATGGATTCAGACCTTGTGTAGTGCAAAAACTTGACACCAAGTGAAGTCAAAGCTTGCTGATCCACTAAACGCAAGGAAGAAAATGAACGATTTTTCTCTACTTCAAGCACTATAATCTTTCAATCCGTGCGGTCAAAGTTTATGAAATTTTGTGAGGATGTTACTTAATGAATTTGAATTGAGATCCTACAGTTAGATGAAGAAGTAAAAGTTTTTAATTTCCCTCCTTACTCGTTGCACTAGTACGAGCAATTTTGAAGTGTTTTTGGTGTGAAAATGCCTTAGATCTTTAGATTTTAATGGCGGCTATGCCTTCCAGAATTCAACTAGAAGTCAACTAGACTAACAGGGATAAGTAGATTAGAAAGAAGAAGGAGGACCATACGACATTACAACTTTAGCATTCTCAATGTGTGAGTCAGGTAGAGATAAGCTTGAGTGCTAGTATTATCAATAGACAAAACTATTGCAACTTTGGTTGATGTTTCAAGTCAAGTCGACATTATGAGAATATTGTTGAATATTAACCTCTAAAGGACCAAGTACAAGAAATGACAATTTGAAGGTTCGGTCAGGTTCCTATGATGTCAATTTCTAACATTCCTCTTTGAAATTATTACTGTAGAAGGATATTACTAAAACCTCAGGGGAAGAACAATTTTTTTCTAAATCCAACATTTAATGAAAAAGTTACAGGGTTTCCAATTGAATTTCAAACGGGGAGAGCGGGCATGTCGGGCACCTTCAAAAACTTTTGCTAAAACATTCTATTGAATGTGAGATTTTCAATACTAGCAAGTAATATTATTTCTTCTCATATTGTCAAAAAGAAATTCTTGTCTTCAGTGAAAAATAGCATACTAACCCAAGTCAAACATTTACACACATTGTCAAGCAAGGGGGAAATTTTTTTTTCTTGCACTTCGAACGTTATAATTTGCAAATCCATGCGGTGGATTGCAACAAAAAAACTATGGTATGTTTATATAGAAATCTATTTTGAGATCTTATGGCTAGAAGGGCAAAATTTTACTCAAAAATGTGATTTTCATGCCTCTTTGTGGTAGGGGCAATTTTGAACTGGTCTTTCCCTCTAAAATGCCTTGGTCCCTAGGGGTTAATAGAGGTTAATAGAAGATGATTGGATGATGTGCTGAGTTGAGGAAGATCAAAGAGATGATTTGCAGCCTTGTCCACTAAAGGAGCCTACACCAAGTAGAAGTAGACTAGAGTGAAGGAGTAATTTGAAGTCAAGTTGACCAGATTAGATGCATGCATGGTGTCCTTCATACATTTTGCCTTCATATCATGGTGAGTGTCGAATTGAATTCATTGTACCACAGAGTAAAACCTGACGGAGTGGAAAATATAAATTTGAGAAAAAGCAAGTGTTTGCAGTTAAAAAGAATTGAATAGAGAGTCTTTTCCTAATCAGAATTACAAACTGTGCACAGTGAAAGTAGTAATTCTGAATGATAATTTACATGCATGTGTGTTATGTAATTAACCCTTTAGCGCCCAGGAAGCCCGAAATGGGACTCCGGGGGTGCTCAAATTCAATTTGCATGAAATCCATGAGGAACTAGGCTTCGAGATACGAGGTTCAAATTTGCGCACTCGATACACAAACACTCTTCAACAATCAGATTATGATTTGGACTTATAGAACTCTTGGAAAAGCTAGGAATACAACACAAAATACACCAAATACACTCAAATACAATGAATACTTTGAATACTATGCCACATACTATGTTGTATTGCACACACATGCACATTGATTTTGGTCTTAAATTTTGGTTGAACTTGGTCTTTAAGACATTCTTCATTGTTTTGTGATTGTTGATCTCTCTCCTCACATATAAAACTTCCTTTTTGATTCGTATAAGGTTGGAACATTTTTGTATGCAACCAAGTAGAAAAAAGAAAAAAAATCACCAATAATTGGGTATAAATATTTTCTTCACATATAATATGGCAATGCGAAGCTATCAACCTAGTGCACATGTGAACCGCTTTAATTCAAAGTAAAAAAATTCTTGCAAGACTCTATTGATAGTTAAAGTAGTACACCCTCCAAATTCCATAGTTTTCACTACCAATATACGGTAACTTTAAACACTAATCTATTCCATCAACGGTTGGATGTTGTGCAAAATTTCCCCAAAGTTGAGACCATGGGTTAAGTTCAATTTTGTAAGGTTAGATATTAATATTATTCATTGTATTTCCATCAATTCCGGTTCAAAGAAAAAAATCAGCAGAATTCTTGGTTTTTCCCGAAACATCCCTGGGCGTTAAAGGGTTAAGAGAGACTTGGAGTCTGTAGGGTGAATGTGAGTTGATTATGAGAATGGAATAATTGAGGAGTTAATGTTGTCTTTGTAATTGTGAAATACCGACCATGTTAGACTCTGAGGGTAGTCGATTTGACTAAGGAATTTAATAACATAAACTTGGTACTAGGTGATTGAAGCTAGTGTTGAATTCAGAGACTTCCCTTGAGGATTGATCACCTTAATTGAGAACTTTGATTGTCATTGTAGTAACACTAGAGAATTTATCTTCTGAAGATTATAAATGGTATTTATGATTAGAAGTGAACAATGTTAAGAGTAATGAGTATGTAAAACCATGGTAACACAAAATAGGAACTCGTGACGGAGTAACAGAGGGTTACTTAAAGGACAAACTAGAGTTGCTTGAGATAAGTAGAATTCTCATATTGTGTATTATATATCGTTATGTGATATAATTAGATAGACCTTGCATTATATATATATATATATATATATATATATATATATATATATATGGAGTAATAGCATTTATGGTTATTGTCTATTGGACCTGAGCACTGTCTATTTGACTAGGCTATATACGCCTGAGGTTTATGCACCTCGTTTACTATCAAATTGAATTATCCGAATACCCCTGGAATAAAGAGAGATAACAAGAAGTGGAATTAATTTGGGTTTTGTTTGGGATGTTACTTTGTGATATATATAATGAACTTGTCTTCTTTGTGAACTACACATGACCTCTAGTTACAAACACATGCTAAACAAAAAGACCTTTTCCCGAACCAACCTTATAGAGTAGTTTGGGTTAGATAATTGATTCTAGTTTTTACACTACACTCATCTTCTTCCACCTGTAAGTCATGGTCTATTTTTTTCTTTGAGGTGGATGTAGCGCTTTCTATAAAGATTCTTGTGCCAAAACAACCCATATATGGTTGATTGGTATTAAAGGATTAAGCCCCTAGAGGACCATGGCATTTAACTCTTTTGTGCCGAGGAGGCATTACAAAGAAATCTCCACTAAATTATGAAAAAACTCCCAGGATGAACTTTTTGAAAATGTAACCATTGGATCTTCTTCTACCCTTCAATATGAGATGATGTGGTAATTTTTTGGCTAATTTTGAAGTTTTGCTAGAAGATTGTATTAATATTTTCATACAAGTAAATATTATTCTTTAGGGTCTCCAAACACTATTTTGGAAGAATATCTCTGAATCCACCCACTTGTGAGCTTTGTCTATTTCACAATGGAGGTGCACCTTGAAATTTGGGATCACATGCAACTCTCAAATGCCAAATTTGACCTAGGTAGTCCACACAAAAGTGATTTCCATGAATTGGTGTTGTGGTGATATGTATCCAATGTATATGTGATGTTTTGAATAATCTATCACAATCATAGAATCTCCTAGGTCTCCTCTATCATGCTCCACACTAAAGGGTTAAGAGGAATCTCTACTCCATTTAAAAGTTCATCTTGGCATTTTAGAGGACTCTCTACTCCATTGATAAAAAACTCCCAAGATGAACGTTTTGAGAATGTAATTGTAGGTTCTTCTTCTACCCTTCACTATGGATTGATGTGGTAATTTTTTTGAAGTTTTGCTAGAAGCTTCTATTAATATTCTCATTCAAGAAAATATTATTCTTTCAACAATTATCTAAAATCAACAAAGATGGTGTGTTGTGAATTGTTATAACAACACCAAATTATACAATTTCACCCCTAAAATTCCTTGCATGTTTCACACCAAAAATGCTTCAAAGTTGCTCGTTGTAATACAAAGAGAAGAAAAAAATTATTGTTTAAGATCTCAATCTATACTTGTAAACTAGAATGCAGTAAAATTTTCTTGATTTTTGACCACGAGAAGTAAAGGATTATAGTATATGATGTCAAGAAGAAGGTTTTCTTCTTCTTTTTGTTTCAAGGATCAACAAACCTTGACTTCACTTGGTGTTGAATTTATGTATTACAGACTTTGGAGCTGCTACCGTGCAGGTGGCATTGACGATTGCCTTGTAAACCATATCCAAAGAACACTCCTCACCACAAGATAGACCATAGTCTTCTAATAACCATGCCATTACCCTCCATGTTGACACATGTATCTTATACTCCTAGTAAAATAGATTATTATAATTTCCCAAGTATTTTTCTTTTGTATGCGAGCCCAAAACAGGGTTCGAATTCGAAGCCAAACATGAGAAGAAAATTAAGCAGGAGGTAAAGGCAACATCATCATGTATATTATGGGAAAGAGTGTCAACTTGACAAGACTCCAACTTTTGTAAGATGTTCTTCATTTGCACATGAACTTGATACATTCCATATATGTAGTGTCTAGTTGACAAATCGCCACGTTGAGCACAACTTTACCACCCAAGCACATAAGATAATTTGACTAAGGCATCTTCCTTACTACTCACAAATCGTTGTAATTCCTCCAAAATGGCTTTCCATTTGTAGATTGTGATTGGAACAGTATTCGTGATTGCTCCTGAAGTTTCCTTGCTAAAATCCTATACATGGATTGGTCAATTACTTTCCCCACCAACGTCAATTTGATGATTCTACTGTAGTTGAGTCTCCACGTTCAAATAATAGAAGGTAACTTGAGCTCCAAGGTCTCCAATTAGGAGTAGTAGCTTACTTGGTTCTCTCAACTCGACGTCCTCTTTAGCTATCACGTCACAAATGAGATTATGCAAGTTATCAAATCTAGAAGCCATCCTTCAAATATGATTAAACTCTCGTTGTTCAAGTTGACAATAACGCTCTCTATCAACCATTGTGAGAAATACATCTTCCTGAAGCTCATAAGCATGATAAAGAGAGTAGCAAGGTGGTGAGGTCAACTTCCACTTCCACAATGCATTCTTTAATTGTACTTGTTCAATTTGAATTACCTTCAATTGCTTCTTAAAGTCTTGATTGGCTTTTCAAAGAAGATCCACCTCCGTGAGTAGATTTGAAATTTCCAACAAATCTGGAATTTGTGGATTCTTGTTGAGGGCCACAATCGCACGTTGATGTGCGGCTATCAGAGTGTCTAATTGACAACATAGACGCTCTATAATTCATCCTGCTCCGTAGCACAGAGTTGTAAGACATTGGTCTTTGTCATCTTAAGCTGGTCAAATTGATGTTGTAGAGTGATTACATACAACTTCTCATCCTCATAAATCTCTCTGCACTTCTGTTATTTTGTCAATGATACTCTTGTTATCATACAAGAAAGCCTCATGTAATAGAGGAGTGAAGTTGACCATCTCCATCCATTGTCGTCAAATAGACTCCAAATTGGTACTCGCTTCTACAATAAGCTTTACCATTTTGGTCTTTCAGAGTTTTAAAAATCAATTAAACTTGAGTTCTACGCAAAAGCGTATCCAGCATCAATTTTAGAGCTACAATGTAAAACAATCTTCCCTCTTCACCTTGTGTACTTGGTGAAGTCCAATCGACTACTGATATAAATACAACTACAAAAAATTGGATTGAGTGATGCACTAGTTATGGTTCAATATACCTCACTAAATTACGATAATCAATTCAAACTACAACTTAGCACAATTCAAAAACATTAAAAACCATTCGATGTGTAGAAGTGGTAAAATACTCAAGATAATATATGTCTACAAACATTACAAAAAATGTCCTTGACAAATAATTCACTCTAAAAATCTCAATCATTGTAAAACATTCCACTCTGCATGCCATCCCTCTCACAATGGTCACACAACCAAGCTATGGACCCCTTTCTACCAGCAACTCCTCTATACACAACCTTCTTCAATCTAAACATCTCATAGAATGTTGCCTCCTTGCACTTTGCCTCTAAAACCTCAATCAACCACTTCTCTCCCTTCAACCTATCATCTTTTGTAACCCTACTACCCCCTTTTATGTCATGTGGGAGTGATTTCAAGCACGCCGCAGACACTTCATCTATAACACCTGGCGTGTCTAGAATCAAGCCCGCTAATTGTAAACCTTCACCAAAATCTGGAACCATTCCACCCATTCCTCCAGCAACATGTGCTCCAATCTTTGTCAAGATTGCTGCCATCTTCAACCCCTTAACCAACATGCTCATGAATGTCCTTGTCCCACTTGTGCCAAAGTTGACCTTGCATCCCTCTTGGCCCACAACCTCATGAATCCCATCTCTACTTTCACACATGAGATGAAGGTCAAACTCTACAAGGCCGGGTACAAAGTGTGTCAAAAGCTTCTTCTGCCCAACCTTACAAAGATAAGCAAGCTTTGGAACTTGTGACTGCTGCATTCTGATTGAAAGCTCCATCAAATCTTTGATTCTTGATGACACTTCTTGTGAAAGATTGTTTTGCATCTTCAAGATATTCTCTTGCTTTTCAAGAACATTATCCACTTTTCCTGCAGCCTCATTCAACTTCTTATCAAAGTTGTCCAACTTTTTATCAAAGTTGTCCAATTTCGCATTCACTTCTTTCAGAAGAAAATTTACACAGCTTCTTACAAGGTTGATGGGTTTTTTAACAGCTTGCCAAATTGTGGATCTCCATGTGGAATCCATTCCCTCCTCGTCAATTGGAGAATCCCTTGGAAATTTCCTCATCGAGATTTGCAATACTTGCTCTCGGTACCTTTCCAGATCATTGTGCCGCTTCTTGAGAAGTTTTGCCCATGCTTTGTTTCCCATCAAGTCCTTCACTTCGTCATAACCTCTCTTCAAATGCCCACATTCCTTCCAATTGTGTGTAGCACCAAATCCACAAGTCACGACTTCCAATTCCAACTCCTCCATGGAAACAAATTGGTCCTTGCGGTCCTTCATTTTGACCAACTCTTCAACACATCTAGGTCTCAAGATGTGTTCCACAAGAATGACTCCAGGACATCCCAATGTTGGATTCATTAGCATGTCTTGAATGTGTCTCACTATGCCATTTTCAAGAAACTCTAGCATCGTGTCTTCGCAAAGCTTGGATCTCAACATAATGTCCACGTCAACATGATCAAACTCAATGATGACTTCTATGCCATCACACACAAACATGATGACATCTTGAGATAATTGGTAGCTATCACCAACATTGTTCTTGTGAAACTTTTGGAAGAAAGAAACCTACACATCGCACCAATTCACAAGTGTAAATGACACCATATATTCATTGAAAGCAATATATCCAAACACATCAAAATGGTGCTTGTCAACAACAAAACATTATGAAAGTGATCAAAACTTGCACTATAAAATTGATCAATTGTAGATGTCAAATGAATAATCCTTACTTGCAATCGTGGAAAGAAGCCCAAGCTTAGCATTGTTCGCTTTGCATCTTTGCAAGACAACCTTCTTCCAACATGCGTAAGCTTCCCAGAGTAAGACATTGTGAGCCAACTCAACCTTTTGCATTTTTCTTGCAAGGTGGATGGTATCATGATATTCATGTCATCTTGCTCATAACACATGTGCAACTTCATCATCATGCTTAAGGTTGCATCTAGTAGATCTTCGTGCCCTTTGCCTCCCACGATGTTCATAAGAATTTGCTTCACATGTTTAATTGAGATAATTCCATGAGTAGTGTCTCCCGATTGAGCTTCCTGAGCTCGAGAGATTCGCAGTTGGAGCACACTTTTGTGAGGTTTGTATTATGAGCTAGGGTTTGATGCGCGAGAGCACACTTCGAGACTTTTGGAGCTTAAACACGCTGCATGTAGTGTTCTGCGCTAGGGTCCGACGCGCAAGTTAGGCGATGGTTCCAACTGATGTGTGAAGGATGCGGCTGGTAGTATGGATGAGGAGAGAGATGAATTTGGAAAGATTGAGCATGTCGAAGTTTCGCTGTTTCGTAAGGTTTGTATCCTGAGCTAGGGTTTAACTCAAGCATGTGCGCCTTATTGTTCCACCATTTTGTTGATTTGTTGTAAGGTAGAGGTTGATATTCCCGTCCGAATTTCAGGTTTGCATATTTAGACTTGTGAAAGAAAAAATTTATGATTTTTGGATGCTTCGCAAAGCTATTGCAAAGGCATCCCAAAAAAAAAACATTTTTTGAGCATTTCTACAATTTTCTATGAATTTTTAAGAACGAAGGCCTAGAGTGGCCAATAACCGCTCATAGAGTCATGGTGTTCATGAGAGGTTGGATTCTGAAAATAGAGCACTTGTGCACCATTTCGAACCAATCAGAAGTTCTCAATTTTCCCAAGCATGGGCGGAATTAGAACAAGCTTGGACACTTTCTGAAGCCAGGCTGGTTGGTTTCTGACACACAGCCCTGGAATGTAGGGTGCGACAATTGGAACTGCACGGAAATATCAACCGCTACCTTATGCAATCATTGAGAATCAGGGTTTACTTTTGAGAGCGAGTGACGAAGTTGTTTGATTCCAAGCATGTCTGCCTTATTGTTCTGTTCTGTTGTGCAGATACGGGTGCTTTGAAGATGAGAGAAGAGGATTTCACGTATCCGCCTCTACAGGTGAGTGGACTTTCGAGATTTCTTAGAATATGAACTTGCACGTTTTTGTAGATTTGTTGTTGTTGTTTAAACAGTCTAAGAAGCTGATCATGATGTCGTTATGTTGCTGCAATTTTTAGGTGCTCGTACAGGTCGCGATAAGTTTGGTGCTATGTCGCCGGAACGGGCACCCCGGTCTGTACTTGTGACTTTTTTGCAATCAAACTTCGTTTTGTTTTGTTTCCAAAAAAAAAAAAAAAAAAAGTTTGGTGCTATGTCTGTGGGCTGCACTAAGTGAGAGTACCTGGCATCTTTCTCCCGATTTTGCCAACCCATAAATTTAGCACCAAATTGGCCGTGTCGGTGTTTTAAAAGTATTTTCGTTGAGGTTGTGGTTTTCATGTTTAGTGTCGCCTCCTCCGCTGATTTGTTGTCGCTGATCTTCGCCTTGCGTTTGATCCTCCTTGAGTGCATCATCCTGGCAAAGTCGTGTGCGCGTTAGAGGTGGACCGTCGGTTAGGCGTCGCAAACGAGGTCGAAGTTGGAGTCTGCAGCAGCTTCCTGGAGAGCGCTTCCCGCAGCGTCCACTAGAACACAATAAAAAAACCTTGAACAAAGGCACTGACACTGTTCACGTTTATGGGGCCCTCCTACGGCACTATTCATTGGATGTTAAGGCAATGTTCCTATAATCAACCGGAATCCATAACCACTACAACCAACTAGAGCCCATAACTGTCACTTATACAATTGAGATGTATCCAACCCACTTCCATCCCATCACCACCCATTCAGCTGTAAATGGAGCTTTGCTATTAGTCATGACCCCTTACTTTTGGTGGGTGTTTATGGGAGGTACCTATTGGCGGCCACTCCTTTGGAAATTCATAACTAATTCACATTTCATTGGAAAAATATGAAATCACTTGGGTTGAAATTGTATTTCTACTTGCTATCACTAAGAAATAAATGTATTATTCTTCGTTCTCTCCATATATGCACATTGCTTCACTTGTTGGTTATGGAGGGTCTATGTTACATCGTTCATGGTGTGAAAATAGTCCTTAACTATTGCACACCAAATTGCTTCTTGGACACAAAACACTTCTTGAAGGGTTGAAATGGTCATGCATCAAGGGTATGCCACGGATGAGAATAGTGTTCTTTTAAAAGAACGATGCGCTCATTTTGACAGCCATCTATTACTTTTGCGCAATATATGATCAAAAGTTGGCCATGTGGATTAAAATAGTATGTATAACTATTGTAGATAGTATAAATGTTATACGTTGGAATGGTTGTTTCCAATAGGTGAAAAGCAACATTCTTTAGGTATATGATATTGGTCATTAAATATCATTCAAATGGTATATTCAATGAATTCATAATATGAGAAGCTTGATGCATTTATGTAAGTTTACGTACATTTCAAATATACACATGTATTTTTGTGTATGGAGTTTTATTCTTGGAAAAGGCATCCACTTTGAAGAAAAGAGGGCCTAAAATCTCAACATAAACCTATAGAAAAAGCATTACATGATGAATATATATGTAATATTTATATATTTGTATATAAATATATAAATATATATGATAGATGAATAAGGACTAATATTTGATCGGTATCCAAGCAATCCGTCGTGCTACGTGGCAATACCTGGCCTATGCCAATATTGGCCTTACTTGACACGTGGCAATAGCTAGGTTAAAAAGGAAGGGACATACCCGGTGATGGAAACCAGGGATACCTAGGTAATACCCACCGTACAAAGTAGCAACATGTGGCATTTACTTTAATTTCTTTTACTTTCATTTTTACTTTTAGAATTTTAGTTACTTTACCTATACTTACTTATCCGTTGGGGACAACGAGTCAATATAGACTACTATGTGTGTATATATATATTTCTTCATATATATATATGTGGTCATTGAAATTCCTACATGCTCAAATCAATGAATATTTGTTAAGCTTCTTACATTTGACTTATTCTACGATGTTTTTGTGTTGATTTACTATTTTTAATGCTATACGTATTAATATGAAGGTGTACATACACGTGTGATTGAAAAACACAATGGCTGTCGCAAATCTTGCAAAGGCCCATGTTTTTATTATCAATTTTGACTATATAGTCAACTATTGCTATTCATAAACTTTGTAAAAGACTTTATATCTCATCACATTTCTCTAATTTCTTTTCCATTTGTTTTCCCAATCTACTTGTTTCTTTTATCACAAAATCAAGTTGTACATATGTACGTTTCATGCATTGCAAATTATTAAAAATTGAGTTGACCTATATAAAAAACGTCACATGGGCATGGGACGTTTTCATGAATATTGTGTACAAAAATTGTATAGAACATGTGAAGAAAAATTTATATATGATTCTTGATGAATATTTTATTTTTTTCTATTTAATTGTATAGAAAAATGAGATATCAGAAGTGAGAATGCTGACATGACTAACGATAAATCATGTGAAAAAACATGATTGCCAAAAGTTCAAGGGTATTTTTATTTAAACTTATTTGAATTAAAACAGAAGTTTTGTATCCGATCAGAGTAATCAACAATCACAAAACAATGATGAATTTCTTAAAGACAAATTTCAATCAAAATTTAAGACCAAAATCATTTTGCATTTGTATGAAATACAACTTGGCATGGTGTTCATTGTATTATAGTGTATTTGATGTATTTTGTATTGTATTCCTAGCTTTTCCATGAGTTCTATAACTCCAAATTATGATCTAATTTTTGCAGAGTCTTCATGTCATCCTCTAATTAGAAAATGGAATATAGAATGTTATTTCCTTTTCCATTCTTTATCCTTAGAATGGGCCATTTTGAAGAATCTTCGGTGTGGAATTAGTCAAGGAACTTCTGAGGTTAAGATCAATCTGGTAGTTACTTTCTAAAATTGAGCGCATATATAGAGTTCATATTGTGCTCAAACTAAACTCTCTACTAAACAAACTTAGTGATTGCCACCACTTAGAAAATTACTACTCTCTAGCATTATTAATTCTAATCCCTCTCATAAGAAATGGACGAGGTCTTCAAACTCAAGTTAGAAAAAACTTTAGTCACTTTGTGAAGGAAGAAGGGGAGGTCATGTTGTATTATCAATCTTAGTCGCATGTTTCTTCATTATCCCCTAAAGTCCCAAGGCATTTTTGCACCAAAATCACTTCAAAACTACTCCTTTTAGTGCAATGAGTAGGGAAGGAAACAAAACCTTATATATCTACATTTAACTGTAGGATCTCAATTAAGACTTGTTAGGTAATGTACTCACATAATTTTAAAAATTCAACCACACGGATTGAAAGATTATAGTGTTTCAAGTAAAGAAAGCGATTCATTTTCTTGCCTGCGTGGAGTGGATTAGCAAACTTTGACTTCATTTGATGTCAAATTTTTGCACCATACAAGGTCTAAAAATTCATGACCATCATGTTGAGCATGACGGTTTTTCCTTGTACACAAATTTTTTTAAGGCAAAGAAGGGGTGTAGCATATTCAAAGCATTGTGCAAGGAGTGGAGGTTCAAAATTTGCCAATTCACATTTTGATTTTTTGGGGCATTACGTATGCTTCAGAATCAAAATTTAAACGGCTTGAATAAGAAGATCTACACCACATCTTGTAGTAGAGACAACATGTGACAATGTGCAACAATGTTTGACAAGTGATAATGTGCTATTTTTCATTAAAGACAAAAAACATTGTTCAAAAGTATGAAAGGAAATAATATTTCTTGCTAGTATTGAATGCATATGGATGCATAAGGATGAAATTAACTCTTCAACGTCAGGACAAAATATGGTTGATGGAAGAATGTAAAATGCTCCCACGTGATGATAAAACATTACTTTCATCCAAGTTTTTGTGAAGGTGTTGTCAATGAGTGCATGTACCACATGCACTATAGATACCCTTCATAGAGTGTGTAACTTTTTCTCTAAACAAGAAAATGTTTGTGACGTGGAACTCAACGTAGTGTATTTTAGAAACTTCTAGCTTTAGCTCTAAATCTAAATTTGAGTCATTAACATGATATTTTTTGGAGTTGAGTCCAACTAATGAAATAAAGTTGATCAAATTTAGTTTCTAATCCAATTTGAAAATTTGAAAAAAACATGAAATTGAGTAACTTATTGCAATTTTAACTTTGGGCCTATTAACATGGATGTCCAATTTTCTAATTTTAGCTGAACACGGAAGTTTCATTTGCACCACAAGTTCCAACGCAATAACGTACACCTTCAGTGAAATTATCATAGTTTTTACGCAAAATTTGTATATGATATGAATATTCTTCAAATTTTCTTCAAAAAATCACAATAATTTGAATTTTCATAGAAAAATCTTGTGATTTATGTGACATGAACAAAACATGTGGTGTCATCTCTGAAAAATGAAATAAAAATATTTTCGCTTACATTTAATGAAGAATTAGAGCACAGATTAGAATGAAAATTGGGATTGATGCCATGGTCATAGCTCCGTCATTTAAGGGTTAATGAAATTTGATGAAAATGATCAAACTTGATGAAACAGGTGACATATTTGCATAAAAATGGTATTCATCCAATTATAGGTTTGATGGTGAATAAAAGTGGGGGCAAATGGCACAAAAGCCCAAATCCAATAAAATATCACTGGTGGATGTAGGTTGTCAAACCTTGTAACAGAGAAAGTGATGGGTAGAAATGGGCAAAGTACTTGATAACCATCATCATAAATGACCAGAACCATGATAGAACTTGTTTTTTTTTTAAAAGCAAAACAAAAACCAAGTTTTGATTGCAAAAAAGTCACAAGTACAGACCGGAGTGCCCGTTCCGGCAACACCAAAAAAGACTCAGGACCATGATAGAACTTGACCAGAAACGGTCATCAGGAACCAACACACTCATCAGAATCTTACCATATTTTCCTGAACAGCCACAGAAATAATCAAGCCAGAAGATATTTCATAGCTCTGCTACTGACCAAGCACCCGCCCATCCAATCGCAGCACTACACTTCGCAACAGGGGCCCAGGAAGCAGAATCTCATGACTCAGTGCTTGGTCTGTAATAGCTCGTCTACAGTTGCAGCACAGGACCCACAATGAAGATGCCAGTTCCAGAACACGGACTCTTTCTCCCACGCGCTTCCCACTCACCAAGCGATCACGGCACAGGCTTCGAAGCCAGGTCTTGGCCATCCAAACCAACAGCGCACCTTGAATCAGTCACTTGTCTGCAGCGAGGGACCCACATCGATGCCTATTCATGCAACTGTGATGGTACAGACACTGGGCAAGTTGGATCACTGACCATGCAAGCGCCGTAAGTTGCTTGGTCTGCAGAGCACTATCTTCACTGCCACACTGTTGATTGCTTGCCATGCTCACTCTCATCTCCTGCCCTGAAGAGCTGCTTCTCTGCCTTCACATCTCCGTTCGGTACTAGTTCTTACCTTCTCTAGGACTAGAATCAGTCACTCGGTCTTCGACGGTTGTTGACGATCTCTCAAGGTGGCTGGTGCTGGAGCAGCGCCGTTGCCAGACTCCATTGGCCGCCGTGCACGCCTTCCCAGGCGCGTACTCTGTAGATTGCCGCTCTACTGCTCGGGGTGGGTTGGTGGCTGCTTTTCAAAGCTGTGACGGTCTGTTGGGGAGCTTCGCAGAGTTTGCCAGATCGAGAGAGCAGGTCGAAAGCGCCTGTGTGTCAGATCGAGCAAGTATTCGATCACATGTTTTTTTCTAGGTGAGTAGCAACAGGTAGTGTGCACGATATTGGCCGTGTGGTTGCTCGATGGTGACGTTTGTGATTCTCGCCTGCAAGGTTTCCCTGCGTTGAATTGTTGAACACTTGTTCATGTTGATCTGTTCGGTCTTTCGTTTCGTTTTGTTTCGTTTCGTTTTCGGAAGAGTGGAGAGGTGGTTGATGGCTTGAAGGTTTTGTGGAGCGAAAGGGTCTTGATATTCTTGCCTGAATCTTCTTCCTTGCTAGTGGTCGACATTGAATATTGACGCAAGTTTCCAGTCACAGACATACTTCTGACCGGAATGATTTGCACCTTGTCAAGGGTCATGTAGCAGGCATCTCTTGAAGCCGCAGCGGAGGTAACAGTACTGCTTCAGTCACAACAGGTCATAACTAAGTCCGACTTGAGACCAGCGACTGGACGAAAGTATAATATATTTGAAAATCACCAATCTCTTCCATGTTTGAAGATTTGCCACGAAGCTCTTCCATGTTGTGGCGACGGACGAGCAGGTGGTCCTCGTTGTCATGGCGGGGTGTTTTGCAGTGGTGAGCGGTTTCAGGGTTCGCTGTGACATTTCTCTCCTCCGCCTGGCAGGTGAGGCTCCAGTTAGAAAGACCTGTGTTGCAGTCGCGACTTGGATGCTAAGTAAATCTTGTGATGGGAAGATGATGCTCACTTCTTAGGATTGTATGAGCTTGACAGTGGTGAATGGCATCGGTGCCCTTTCCTCGGTTAGTGAGGGTTACATGTTTCTCTACGATTATGAGACGTCTTTGATTGAATTGGAAGCGATGTCCTTACTGTTGGTGGTTCTTGGTTGAAAGGTTATTGTGCAGCAAGTAGTTCTCGCTGGAGAGAATTTCCGCCCAAGGAAACTCGGAGGACGAGAGCGGGAGGCCGGGGCTGAGATTGTCTCCCTGTCCCTGGCCAAGTCGGATCACTGATCATGGAAGCGCCGTAAGTTGCTGGGGGCACCATCTTCACAGCCACACTGTTGTTTGCCACCAGGCTCATCTCTTCCCTTGAAGAGCTGCTTCTCTGCCTGCACAGCTCGGTTCGGTTTTAGTCCATACCTTCTCTAGGACTGGAATCATTGACATGATGTCTCTGCTGGACGCTCTGTTGTGGCGAAGGACGAGGTGGAGCTCATAGTGGAGGTATTGGCGGGTGACATGGACGTGCTCCTTGTTGACCTGGCGGGGTGTTTGTAGTGCTGAGCGGTTTTGGGGTGCGCTTTGCCTCTTCTCTCCCCCGCCTGGCAGGTGAGGCTCCAGTTCAGAAGCCCTGTGTGGCACTCGCAACTTGGATGCCTTGTGGGTTCTGTGATGGGAAGATGATGCTCACTTAGAATTGTAAGAGGTGGACAGTGCTAGTTAAGAGAATCATTAGAGTTGTAAGAGGGGTACATGTTTCCCTTTGATTATTAGAGGTCTTTGGTGCGATCACAAGACGGCTGCTAATTGGGAGTGGGCTTGTGGTAGGTGTGGAAATTTGACGGAGTTGAGAATATGTTGTGCACTGAGAAGAGGGTGGTTGAGGTGTGGGATTTGGAGGATGGAGTCACGAA
Source organism: Bryoerythrophyllum caledonicum (assembly GCA_963971425.1). Classification (NCBI taxonomy): domain Eukaryota; kingdom Viridiplantae; phylum Streptophyta; class Bryopsida; order Pottiales; family Pottiaceae; genus Bryoerythrophyllum; species Bryoerythrophyllum caledonicum. The sequence goes on along the minus strand of OZ020526.1, from coordinate 14,198,272 downwards.
GGGGCGTACTAATTCCAAGCTTGCTTGGCTGATTCTCTACACGTCGTAGCTGATAGTTGGTTTGCGGTTTGGAGAGCAAGATGAGGGGTGTGATAGTGGCCATGGTGTGGCTGTTGAGCTTCTGGACCTCGTTCCGAGCTTTCATTATGATTTCTTGGCTGAAGATGCATCCCTTGGACCAAGGTAGAGTGGATCCAAGTGTGGGCATGGAGCAATTGCAATCCGCTGAAGATCCGAATGAGTCAGCCCTGGCAGGTTTCCTCTCCTTACTAACGGAAGAGAGGATCTTAAGATACACGGGTCTCATCAATGGCGGATTTGAGTTGTATGTATACGTCGATGGTGGTAGGAGGGAGTTCTTAGTTGATGAGATGACCCATGGTGAATTTTTGGCAACAATTGCATCCTCCAAACTTAACTGTTGCGATATTAGTGTTTTTACAAGTTGGAAGGGAAATGAAGTGAAATTGATGGAAGAAATTGTGAGAGCCCTAGTGTCCAACAACAATATCAAAAGTGTAGAGCTTGATTTTGGTAGATGCTCAGCACTCGAGATGGCAGAGTGTGTCTCAAAATTGCTCTCTGGAAACAAGGCCATGAAGTCTCTAGATTTGAATTTGGATAATGAAGAGGTGGTGGGTAAAGAAGCGGCAGAGGTGTTAGCCAACGGGTTGCGTGAGAATGATGTCCTCAAAAATCTTCACTTATGGGGTTTTGGGGGACTTATGGATGATGAGGCAATGGAGGTGTTACTCAAGCCCCTCAAGGACAATGACAATGTTCTTGAACGTCTTGTATTTCAAAATATTACAAATGTGGGGTTGGAGCACTTGGGTGTCATGCTTGGGTCAAATACATCCCTCCAAGATGTTTCATGTTGGAATCTTCATATGATTCACAATCGGAAGAAGGGAGAGGAGGTTAACATGAGGGGCCTCAATAGTCTGAGCAAGGCATTGTGCATCAACAAGACTCTCAAAAGATTATGTTGTCCTCTGGGGAGTAGCATGGAGTTAAAGGTGTTGTTGGAGCCATTGATGCCCGTGAACAACAATCCCCAGGCCAATGTCACCCTCACAACATTGCGCATTGAATCGTGTACGATTGGAGGGAAAGAAGGGGTGGATATCTTGGCAGACATGATTCGGACAAATACATCATTGTTATGTTTGGAATTGGATGAGTTGAGGGAGATAGATGATGGTACTCATGATGCAGCTGAGAATGTTGTGGCAATCATGGAAGCGATGAAGAGAAATAAATCATTGAAGAGACTTAGTTTATATAGTTGTACTGGTGCTGTTGGTTACAAAGTCTTGGGGACCATAATGGACATGTTATTAGAGAATCAACAACTAGAAGAGATCGACTTGGGGGTTACACCCTTGGAATCCTCTGGAGATTCAAAGTATGTGCAGCATGTTTTAGAGAGGAGGAAGAAGATGAAATTATGGGAATTGATCAAAGGCATGTCAAACATGAGTCCAAAATCAGGCCGAGTGTTTTTGTGTGGAAACCCACATGCTGGTAAGACTTATCAATTTCATTCGAATAGCGTTGTCATAATGTTCAAATAGTATGAAATCATGGAAATCTATTATTTGGTATTATTGAATTTTTCATTTATGATTGCATTATGAGATAGTTCGGAGTAAAGTGTATTTTGAATGCATTTATTAAAGACTTATTGGGGTTGTTAAAATCGGGGATAAGATTGAATCGTACATTGATAAAATCATAAAATTCATATTAGGATGGGAGATCAAAGTTTGATCGATACAACATTTAAGTCTTAAAGCAATATAATGCTTCTACAACATTAATTTCAATAGAGCACTTGTATATTGTAGGGTTTATAATAATTTTTGAACCACACAATATAGGGATTTGCATCAAGTTTGTTTACATTTCATTTCAAAAGGAGAAAAGTGATTGTCAAATGAGATTTAGAATTCAAATTGTAGTACTTGGTATAGAATTTCAAGGTTTTTGCACTAAGTTTATCAATAGTTTCTTGTTATTCCAAAATATTACCAAGTTAAAACTTTTTTGACATGAATTTAAAATCTGAAGCAAAAACTACTTTGAAACAATTTCATGCATCAAATTTTGTCTAAGATTGTGATCTTGTACAATGGAACAAAAATTACTTTGCAGGAAAGACCACATTACGCACGTCTATGAAAGGATTATATGAGTTTCAAAATAAGCAAGCTTCACGCCTCTCTACAACCAATCGTAGGAGAAGGACTCTTCGAGAGATATTTGGAACCTCCGAAGTTCCAAAGCTACCTAAAACAAGCCTCGAAATCGAGCGAACGCGAGGCATAGAGGTTGATCATGTGGAGTGTGATGGTATTGGCATCTCCATATGGGACATGGCCGGACAAACGGAATACCATTCATTTCATGACCTTGTGATCCCAAATCTCTCTGCCGATGGGAGTTGCTCTTTGTTCCTCCTCACATGCAATCCAATGCAGATGACTTCCCTTCAGAAGCGCAACATCTCGGATATAAAGGCGGAGGTTGAGTATTGGTTGCGATTCATTGCATCCAACACAAGGCGCTCTTGGCAATTCCGACCACATGTGTCAATAGTGATGACACACCATGACCATTGGCACGATGAAGTCGATTTTCAAAGCCGCCTAGAAGAAATTGTTGCGGAATTGCAATCACAATTTGAGGAGATGCTTGGATTTGACACCAAGAGGATGATCTTCATGGTGGATGGAGGAGATGCATCATGTGCTAGCATGGTGTTTGATTTCATGAAGAGCCACTTGAAGCAATTGCTAGCAAGATTGCCAAAGACCATAAAGGCTTGTTCTGAAGTACAATGTCTTATTGCAGAATGGAACATGGAGATATCCAAGCATGTGCATGGGAAACAAAAGTCAAGGCTACCTTTGTTGAAATGGGATGAATTCTCGGATAATATTTGCAAAGGAGTTGAAGAGCTCCAAGATAAAGACAAGGAACTTGCTCGAAGGAAGCAAGAGTTTGTGGCAATATCATTGAATGATGGAGGGCACATAATGTACCATGAAGAAGGCAAGTTTGTCATCACCAATCCCCATTGGTTTTGTCATGACATCATGGGAGAATTTTTACATCGTTGTGCAAACATGGATCCCAAGCTTGAGATGGTCTCTGCTCATGGAATTATCTCAATTATACATGTGAAGCAAATTCTTATGAACATCATGAGAGGCCAAGGGCACAAAGAACTTCTAGATGCAACCTTGAGCATGATGATGAAGTTGCACATGTGTTACGAGCAAGATGACATGAATATCATGATACCATCCACCTTGCAAGAACAATGCGATAGGTTGAGTTGGCTCAAAATGCCTCAATCTGAGAAGCTTGTATGTGCAGGAAGAAGGTTGTCTTGCAAAGATGCAAAGCGAACAATGTTGAGCTTGGGCTTCTTTCCGCGATTGCAGGTGAGGATTCTTTGTTTTACATCTTCATTTAGTTGAATTTGATACTTCAAGGTTTGATCTCATTTAAATGTTAAGTTGTTGACATGATCCTTTTTGATGTGTGGATATATTGCTTTTATCTATGTGAGGTGTCATTTACGCTTGTGAATTGGTGCAATGTGTAGGTTTCTTTCTTCCAGGAGTTTCACAAGAACAATGTTGGTGATAGCTACCAACTATGTCAAGATGTCATCATGTTTGTGTGTGATGGCATAGAAGTCATCATTGAGTTTGATCATGTTGACGTGGACATTTTGTTGAGATCCAAGCTATGCAAAGACACGATGCTAGAGTTTCTTGAAAATGGCATCGTGAGACACATTCAAGACATGCTAATGAATCCAACATTGGGATGTCCTGGAGTCATTCTTGTGGAACACATCTTGAGACCTAGATGTGTTGAAGAGTTGGTCAAAATGAAGGACCGCAAGGACCAATTTGTTTCCATGGAGGAGTTGGAATTGGAAGTCGTGACTCGTGGATTTGGTGCCACACACAATTGGAAGGTATGTGGGCATTTGAAGAGAGGTTATGACGAAGTGAAGGACTTGTTGGGAAACAAAGCATGGGCAAAACTTCTCGAGAAGCGGCACAATGATCTGGAAAGGTACCGAGAGCAAGTATTGCAAATCTCGAGGAGGGAATTTCCAAGGGATTCTCCAATTGACGAGCAGGGAATGGATTCCACATGGAGATCCACAATTTGGCAAACGGTTAAAATACCCATCAACCTTGTAAGAAGTTGTCCAAATTTACTTCTAAAACAAGTGAATGTGAAATTGGACAACATTGATCGGAAGTTGGATGTGATCATTAGAAAAGTGGATAATGTTCTTGAAATGCAAGAGAATATCTTGACCATGCAGAACAATCTATTACGTGAAGTATCATTAAGAATCGAAGATTTGATGGAGCTTTCAATCAAAATGCAACAGTCACAAGTTCCAAAGCTTGCTTATCTTTGTGAGGTTGGGCACAAGAAGCTTTTGACACGCTTTGTACCCGGCCTTGTAGAGTTTGACCTTCATCTCATGTGTGAAAGCAGAGATGGAATTCATGAGATTGTGGGCCAAGAGGGATGCAAGGTCAACTTTGGCACAAGTGGGACAAGGACATTCATGAGTATGTTGATGTGGGGGTTGAAGATGGCAACAATCTTGACAAAGATCGGAGCACATGTTGCTGGAGGAATGGGTGGAATGGTTCCAGATTTTGGTGAAGGTTTACAATTAGCGGGCTTGATTCTAGACACGCCAGGTGTTGTGGATGAAGTGTCTGCTGCGTGCTTGAAATTACTCCCACATGACATAAAAGGGGGTGCTAGGGTTACAAAAGATGATAGGTTGAAGGCAGAGAAGTGGTTGATTGAGGTCTTAGAGCCAAAGTGCAAGGAGGGAACATTCTTTGAGATGTTTAGATTGAGGAAGGTTGTGTATAGAGGAGTTGATAGTAGAAAGGGGTCCATAGCTTGGTTGTGTGACCATTGTGAGAAGAATGGCATGCAAAGTGGAATGTTGTACAATGATTGAGATTTTTAGAGTGAATAATTTGTCAATGACAATTTTTGTAATGTTTGTAAATATTTATCATTTTTAGTGTTTTGCCGCTTGTAGACTTTCAATGCTTTTCAATTTTTGGATTGGACTTGTCGTTGTGTGTGTTGGCTTGGGCAATGGAGGTTTTGGTATGTAATGGTCCCAGGGACAAGGACATGCGGCTTGTGAAGTTGGTGGAGGCCATGGGTTTGTGTGGACGCAACGGTGGTGGTGGAGCTATTGTCGTGCTCTGCGAAGCTCTAGGAGTGGAGCGAAGAATGCGATTGATGCTTGGCCTTTGTAAACAAATTTTTCTACTGATTGATTGGAGATTGAGGGCGATGTAAGTTCGTACGAATTGATGAACCTTTGAGCACATGTGAATGAAATCATAGGTGTCATGTTCATAAGTGTTGTAACCTTATTAGCCTTTTAGTAGTGGATAAGGGTCTCAAGTTACATGTTCATGAGTTCATAATACCATTACGGCATCGAAAGTGTCAGTTGCACTTGCGACGAGAGAATCATCTAACATTGTGGCTCGCATGTTGTGATCCATGGTTTGAATCCCGTTTGCATGCACCGGAGTTAGGCATCAGGTTTGCGTGTTGAAGCTAGGAGACTGCATCGTCTAGTTCGTCAGCACTTTTTATGACCGACTCGGTGGATGAACGAAGCTTGTAAGTAGTGTCAATGCGACCTACAGATGATTTTACGATTTCAAAGAATGCCCTCTCAGACAATGAGGATAAGCATGGGCGTGAGGGCACCGTGGACGCCAGCCACTTGGCTTCCTTCTTCACAAACTGGAGCTTCTTAGGGTCAATGAGTGGAGTTACTCGTGTAGGCCTCACTAGGAACATTAGAAGAGCATCTGCAAAGTTGAGCAGGTTGGTTTTGCCATAATGAGTTGCATCAATGGCGCGGGCGGGTTGTGCTGAGTTAGACATGAAGTCAGTGATCCAGACCTTATCTTCGCCCTCCGTCATCTCTACTGCCTAAATTGTGTTGCTCCCAAGAGTCTTACACCTATGACCGAGGTCCGACATGCTTTTCTTTTCCACTTGAAAGAAGCATCTCCATGCTTTCATGAATCTTGACTTCATCTCTGTAGAATCTGTTTTTTGGCTTTAGGTTCAAAGAACCTTGATATAGTTTAATGAACCAATTTTGGCCTTTCAGCCTTCTTCATCTTCTTCCTCATCACCAATGTAGTTGAGAAAGTAGTTTCCGCTATGGTTGAGAAAGTAGTGTTGACTTATAGTACTATGTAATATATGTCAAGCTTGTTTGAAAATCCAAAAGAAGCAAATTTACTTAAGGAGGTACCTCAATCTCAGTAAATTACATCAAGGCATCACAAGGCAACTATGAAATTGCGGATGCCAAAGTTATAAATTTCAAATAGCCAAGGTACAAGTTTAAGTTCAAGAATGTGCACAAATACCGACAGATTCTATCGCCACGTCATCACCTACTTTGTTCCACAGATAGACGTGCAAAGGAGCGAGTACGTGTCTGCAATTGAGTCGATCATCATCTTCGGCTAGGTAGCGATGGATGGGGTCCAAGATGCAAATGGTGCTGCTGGTGGTGCTTCTGGCAGTGTTGTTCCATGCAGTGGAGTCTGGCCAAGTATTGCATGAGGCGCAGGTGCCGAGTACGCCAAGTACGCCCATGACGCCCGAGTACGCCAGAGATACCGATCAATATGCCGACAACGTCCATGAACCCGTAGCACTTCATTTGTGTGTTTCATCTTCAGCGGCTTTGATATTGGATTTGTGTTCTTGAAGAAATGGTGGATGTAGGGACCTAAAGTTTAAGTTGATCCTAGCACTAGTAGGAGCTGGATTAAGAGAATTGATCAGACTGCTTCTGACTGAATTACCAGATTCCCCAAATGTATTGATGAATTACCTTTGTATATGCCAGAAATCATCTTTTGCTTTATGTTACTTCCTTCGTGTGTTGTTTTCGTACGCAGTTGCGATGGATGAACTCGTGGTAGTCTAAGTACTAGGATATGTGGTTTCCTACATTAAAACACGTTCATAGCCATTGCTTTATTTAAAATCCATGCTTTGTTCCCCCCATTCTAGTAGTGGTTCTTGCAGGTTTGGTCGTTAGGGTGCAAGTCAATCGAGTGACTGTTTATGATGGAATTACCTATTTATATGCAATTAATTTTATCTTCTTCTCTTTGTCTTTTTTTTGTGATGGATGGCGATGTTTTCATTGTGGTGATTTCGATTTTGGTTGTCAGAAGCAATGGAATTAATAGGATCAGAACTGCTTATGATGGATTGCCATTGTAATTCAGTTGAGTATATGTTGTGGGTGTTGTTTGTTTAACGTTAATTTCTTTGTTGTGGTGGCAATTTTGTTTCTAACTCGTTAGTGTAGGGAGTGCTCTGTAAAGGTGCATATCTAGTGATTTATGGAATGGGAGTCTCATTTTTGTAATTGGAATAAACAAAGTGTACATCTTTTATTGATTGTAAGGCTCTCACTCATGTGGCAAAGCAAAAGGAAACTTTGTATTCTCTGTTTAGCAGCTTCAAAATCTGTGTTTCTATTTCTTCGAATATGGTAATATTGTTGTAAATATCTTTTGACAGAAATGGATTTTGTTCGAACGAGAGGACTCAGAAACCTCTACTAGTGATCGTTGTGGAGATGATGAGGATGGGAGGCAAATGTGGTTTGAACTTAACCCCTAAAGGACAAAAGGCATTTTAGAGGAATCTCTACCCCATTGATTAGTAAGTGCCAAGATGAAATTTTTGAGAATGTAACTATGGGATCTTCTTCTAAATTTATATGAGATGATGTGGTATAATAATTGTGAGCTTTAACCGCACAGATTGAAAGATAATTCCAGCCAAAGTGAAAAAATTGTCCCCCGAATGGATACTTAGTGCTTTAGAGGTTACTATAGTAAAAGCTTCTGTTGAGAGTAGAATAATAATTAGCTTGGAAAATACATTGTTCTGTTTTTGCTAGTAAGGTAATTCGGATTTGAGACTCCAATGTGCGCCAAGCTAGGTAATTTACTAGGGCCCCATGCCTCAATGGAGATGCTCATAGCCCCACCGTTTAACCCTCTAACGACGAGGCCATGCACGGGGGCCTCAATTTTTTAATAATTTAATAGATTCTACACAACATCATCTACACCATGAGTACATTTCACTATTTACTTTTTTCACAGAAATCATTGTAATTTGATATTGCCTCAATTGATTGGAGATAAAAAAAGATGGGTTAGATGGATGAAAGCATTGTGCACAACTGCTCCGACTAGTGCAAATCAATCTAAGAGTTCAACCACCCGTGGCTCCCAGAAAACAAATCTCATTGACGACATTCTAGTTCCTTCGTACTTATAGGGTTAAATGAAAAGTAGTATGGTACGAGATGAATGACAACTCTAAAGGAATGGCGATGGAAGGAGGACACAACTGTGTTCACTATCAAGAGTTGGGCGCACACAATGAAAGTTGTGGTGACGAAAATGGGGGGTTTATTTTGAAGACTTACTTCTAAATAGCTCAACATGTTGGTTGCACTGACTCGGTGGAGATTGCGGTGGACCTACTAGTCCTTGATCTCATCAATTGGGTCCGCTTGCCAAGCCGAAGTCTCTCGCCATAGAACTTTGAGAATATGTAGTGAATAGTGGCATGGACGCAAACCCAGAAAACATGAAACACCTCACTACTCCAGGAGCTTAGATGTTTCTGCAAAGCTGCGGATTTCTTGAGCACATGATTCATGTCAATGTCCATAGCCATGACAAGATGAGGCCGAGCCAAAATCCTAAATCCTATGCCTTGCTAAGACCAATTGATTGGCCATAGGACTCAGATACGGTCGTAGGAGAGGGGAAGGAGGAACATGCCATATGTCATGTTGGGGGCACATTCCAAATTTTAAGTGGAATAAAATTATGTTAGAGCTGGTGCACTTAGGAAAAAAGGGCCTTAGAGAAAAATAAAGGTATTTTTGAAAGTCTTATCCAAAGGGCAAAGCTTAGGCAAATTTGAGATGAAATACAAGAACATAGTTTGATATATTCAACATAATAACAAGCTTTACAAATATTCCATGGTTTGCACATGAAAGAACTTCAATGATCACATATATACATGAATATCAATATCATCACATAATTATGGACTTCTCATGTATTGCTCTCTCTGTAGGTTTATATTGAAATTATAGGCATTTTGATTTATTTCCCTCTTCTCTTCAAAGAGGCTGATGAGCACGTCTTTTCCATAATACAACTCCATGTATAAAATCATGTATTTCTTTGAAATATACATAAGAAAATCATGTGTTGTTTGAAATATACATGCTTACATCAATGCATCAAGCTTCACATAATATGAACTCAATGAATACACCATTTGAATGATATTTAATTGCCAATATAATATATCATCTATACTAAAAGTATGTCACTTCTTGCCTATAAATAACAGTCATTTGGGCGTATGACATTTATTCTAGCTACAATTATTGTACATATTATTTCAATCCTATATTCTACATGACCTACATTTAATCCTATATTGTGCAAAAATAATAGATGGCTCTCAAAATGAGCCCATTGTTCTTTAGAAAGAACAATCTTCTATCTATAGAATATCGTTTAATTCCTAAAGGCCCAATGTCCCCTCGAGGGACATTTTGAGTTTGGAAAGGGTACCACGTTCTCAAATATAGGCATGATTTTTTGAGATTTTCTATTGGATGGGAAACTTGTATTAGCTTTCCATAGACATAATTTTCTTAGAAATCCGACTTATAGTTCAAAAGTTACAATTTTTTTATGTAACATACACAAATAGTGCAGCGGTTTAGTGTGACATATAACAAATAGTGTAGCAATACTTCAATTAACTGTAAATTCAATAGAAATTTGAGTTTTTTTCCATTTAAAAAAAAACTCTTCTTGGAAAGAAAATGGAAATCTTTGTATTTGTATGGATTTTTGAATTTCAAAAATATGAGAAGGATATGATAAATGAAAAAACTAAAGTGTATTTTTTATTCCTAGCACAGAATTCCATTGCAAGATTTTTAAGGACATCTTCTACCCCTCTTTTAATTCTAAAATTTGGTGCACATGTGCTTAACATGGACCTTTAAAAGCTAAAATCAAAAAAATCATGGACCCTAGTGCAAAATAATGCCATAGAAGGTGGTCGAAGTTTGTTGAAGGTGTTTAGTATGACCTAAAGAAGAGTTTATGTCTCACTTCAAAGGCTAATATCTTTCAATCCATACAGTCAAACTAAACAAAAGTATTACCACACACACTTGTTTAATTCTAGTATAAGATCAAAAAATTAGATATGTAAAAACTATGATTATTTGCATTCTGTGTTGAATGCATTGAAACTGACAGTTTTCAGTGAGTTTGGGTGCTGAAATGCCTTTGGTCTTTTGGGGTTAAGTCCTTATAGAATGTTTTGTGTCCAAGGGACAATTTTGTGTGAAATAGTGAAGGACATATGAGAATAACGCAGCAGCGAATGAATGGTGCCACATAGGGTGAATGGTATGACAGGGAATGAATCGTGCAGAAGTGGATGAATTGCACCATAGCAGGCATGTTTAAGGGCCCTCCGTGAGCAATTCCTTTATTTTGAAAAACTAATTTAACTCGATTGTTTTAACTGTTTTTTCCTCCTTCCTAGTCAACGCCACCGCGAGCCCTATTTTCAAATCACCCCTATTTGCACATCATTGACACGTGGGGTTTCAAGAGGTTACCTTCTTCGGAAAGATCATCCATCTTCTTGACGAGCTCATGAAACCAATTCGAGTCCAAACGACAAAGATCCGTCATCCGCCGTTCATGTATACGAAATTAAAAAAAACACACACATAATCTTGAATTGCTGACCTCACAAACCAAATTTATTGCTCTGGCATTTTTTTCTTGTGAACATCATCCTCCAAGTTCTGTTGGGCCCTAGCCTAGCTCCTCCTCCTCCTCCTCCTCTTTTGCGTACTCATGATTCCAACTACTGCCAACGAAACCACTCCCTCAAACCGCAACAAAGACGCATCCCTAACGCAGCCGTCGAAACATCAAATCCGCGTTCCAAACTCTAGCTCATGATACAAAACTTACAAAACAACAAAACTCTCGACGTGCTCAATCTCTCGAACCCCTCACCTCACCCACACAAACGAGACGCATGCCTCACGCATCAGTCCCTCACGCATTAGTCGGAGCCATTGCCAAACGTACGTCAAACTCTAGCACAAAACACTACAAGAATCGAAACGAAACACCAAATCGGACAAGTCGAGTGGCGTCGAAACCAACGTCGGAAGCAAAGCGGGTGCCGTGGAAAATCTGCCAATCTTCGAGCTTGCGGCGACAACACAAAAGTTTCTGATCTTGGAGACGCCATCACACGATCGGGAAGTTGGAAAGCCAAACCAAACAAAGATGACAAGCATCACCAATGTGTCTACATTTCTCTTGACCTCTTCGGTGGCCTTCTCCAAATGTCAGAATCTGCCGAATTCGTAAATTTAGAGACAATGAACGGGGGAAGACAAAAGACGGCCACCCTCGTCCATTTTTAAAGGGATGGAATGTACGCAACTTGCAGATTTACATGCAAAGAGGATGGATATGTCTAAATATGTCATATCGTCTTGACAATCGTTGCCTTGTTCGTTAGTTTTTGACGTGTGGTCAATTATTTTTTGGTATAAATGGCTTGATTTGATTCAAATCATAGTCTCAAACGATCGTCTATGCGTTGTTAGAAGCAAAGGCGCCATTGCACCTGGAAGCAACAATATCTGCTTTTCTTGTGGATTCAAAATATGGCCCTATTATTGTATTGACTAAAGTGTACCCACTCTCTCCAAGAGTTTGTGATGAGATTTACAAACGACTTCTTCAATCCCTATAGGCCCAGGGCATTTTTACACCAAAAACACTTCAAAACTCGTCGTTCCACTGCAATGAGTAAGGAGGAAAATGTAAACTTTTATTTCTACCTCTATCCCCAAGATTTCAATTAGGACTTATTGATTGACGTCCTCACAAACTTCCATAAATTTTGACCGCACGGGTTGAAAGATTATAGTGTTTGAAGTAGAGAAAACAATTCATTTTCTTCATACGTTGAGTGGATCAGCAGATTTTGACTTCAGTTGGTATCAAATTTTTGCACTACACAAGGTCTAAACCCATTACCATCTTGTTAACCCGTAAACGACCGTGACAATTTCACACCGGAAGTACTTCAAAATTGTTGATTCTAGTGCAAAGAGTAAGGAAGAAAACAAAACCTTATGTTTATTGTTTTAGCCATAGGATCTCAATAAAAGCTTACTAAGTAACATACTCACAAAATCTCAAAAACTTTGACCGCACTAATTAAAAGTGTATAGTATTTAAGGTCGAGGAAATGATTCATTTTCTTCCGTGAGTTGAGTAGATCAGTAGACTTTGACTTCACTAGGTATTAAAATTTTGCACTACACAAGGTCTAAATCTTTTATTATTGTGTTAGGCATGATGTTAGTTCCCTATACACCAAATTTTAGAGGTAGGAAGGGGTGTAGCATATTCAAAACAAGTGTACAGGGCGTGGAGGTTCAAAAATTTTCAGTTCTTGCTTTTTTTTTTGTGTACTTAATATGTTTTTGAATAATAGTCCAAACGGCTAATAAGAAGATTCTGAGCACATATCGTTGTTTCGAAAAAATAAAAAGTGAAAAATACAAAGATCTCTAGGTTTAATGTAGAAAAGATGAAGTTTATTCCCCGCGTGTTAGAAATGTGTAAAAATGTTTGACTTGAGTTAAAATATTTTTTTACACTAAAGACAAGAATGTTTTTTTTGACATTCAAAGAAATTAATATTCTCTACATCTATGAAAAATCTCAATGTCAATAGAAACTTCTAGTAAAATTTTGGAGCTACCCGGAGTCCCCAGTTTCAACTTTGAGTGGTACTAACTTTCAAGCCATGAATCCAAAGAAACAAAATAAAATACACCTCCACAAAGCTCTTATGAGGGACAATCTAGCACATAATCTTCAAAAATAAAAGATTTTTTTTCGAATTTTAGGAACCTGTCCAAAAGCAGAATCGTCCCCTGAAGGGGCACTTTGTTCTTTAAGGATTAAGCATGATGTTAGTTTCTTATACACCAATTTTTAGACCTAGAGGAGGGGTGTAGGATATTCAAAACAATTATGCAAGGTTCATAACTTGCCAATTCACTTCTATTTTTTTGTGAACTTAATATGTTTTTAATTTTAGATTGATAATCCAAATGGTCAATAAGAAGGTTCACACCACATATTGTTGTGGTAAAACCAAAAAAATTTAAAATGAAGATTTGTAAGTTTTATGTGGAAAGGAAGAAGATTTTTTGGTACCTTGCCCGACAATGTGTGACAATGTGTGAAAATGTTTGACTTGGGTAAATATGCTTTTTTTTTACTAAAGACAAGAATTTTTTTTTGACAATATGAAAGGAAGTAGTATAACTTTCTAGTACTGAAAATCTCACATTCAATAGAGTGTCCTAGCAAAAGTTTTTGGAGGTGCTCAATAACCCTCTGTAAAATTCAAAACCCTATAACTTTTTTATGAAATGTTGGATTTAGGAAAAAAATGTTCTCCACTAAGGTTTTAGTAATGCCCTTCTACAGTAAAAATTTCAAAGAGATGTTAAAGATTGACACCACAGGAACTTGACCAAATTTTCAAAATGCCATTTTATGATGATTGGTCTATTAGGGATTAAAATTGAAGACTTTAGCTTTAGCAACTTTTACACCCATGATCTACTGATGTAGCTTAGATTTCAAATATAACAATGGTCGAATTATTTTTGGTTTTTTGTTAAGATTATTAAATCGAAGTAATTTACATGAATAAGTTGATAATTCTATCACACAAAAAATTTGGGTTGGATTGTTTGTTGGTTTATTTTTCTTACTTAACGCTATCTCAAATAGCCATGGCTCCTAATGACAAGCCTTTGGATGAGAAGCGTTCAATCTAAACTTCTAAAGGACCAAGTGTGTTCGAGGGACAAATTTTTTCACTTGACTACAAATATCTTTCTATCCGTATGGTCAAAACTCACAAAACCACATCATCTTATATAATTTTAGAAGTAGATCCTATGGTCTCTTTCTCAAAAAGATCATCCTGGTAGTATTTTATCAATGGAATAGAGATTCCTCTAACATGCCTTGGTCCTTTAGAGGCTAGATTAAGGAGATTTTAAATCAATTTTTATGTGACATTTGGCTGCATTTTGGGCCCTCTGGATTTGTCGCACATGTTGTCACGGCGTGACGGCACCATAGGTTCATAAATTGCCAATTTGGTGATATTAATTAAATTACAAGAATATATTCTATGGAAAAAGAAATGTCGGAATTTCATAGATTGTAGATCATAAGACTCGTCATGACAAGAAAATTCTAGGCTCAATGATCAATATTGTTTCCGTAAAAAATCAAGCCAACACAAGGGTTAATGGGTTCCATATTGTGTATGTATAATTATGCTATTGTCTACCACATGGAAAGAATATACTATTAGTTTCAGATAGATCCCATATTGCTAAAGTCAAAACAATTATCATACAAAACTACACTCTTCTTATACAAGAACACTTACATGAAAAAAACACTAATAAAAGAAATTTACAGCGATGTCGTATCAGCATATACAGCAGCCCATGTGCTCTCTCTCCGCGTGACCCTGTGCTCTCTCTCCGCGCGACCCTGTGCTCGCTCTCCGCGCGACCTTGTTCTCCCTCTACCAGCTGCCTCCATGCTCCTATAGTTAACAAGCAACAAGAGTCATTTCACCATGGAACGGAATTAAACTCGTCACTTGCAGTCAATTGATTGAAATTTTTCTGAAAATGTTTTACTTGAAATTAGAAGCATTTAACTATGAGCATCTCATTAAATGTTGTTATGCACTAAAAAAAAGATAATCTTAAGTTAGATGCCAAAACAATCCTTTTTCACATTAACTGCTAAATGAAAAAAAATCTTGACGTGGGCTTTTGCTAATTTTAGGCGTGTTCTAATGGTTGCAATTTATATTTGCAACTCTTGAGATTTTGTACAAAGGTGCAAGAAGACAAGACGTACGTGGGAGTATAAATTTGATTCTCATTGGACTTACAGAAAAAAGTTATGCCATCTTAACCCCAAAGGACCAAGTGTCAAAAATGGGCTTTTTGAAAGTTCGGTCAGATTCCTATGGTGTCAATTTCCAATATTCCTCTTTGTAATTTTTACTACACTAAAGCATCACCAAGACCTCAGTTGAAAATAAAAAATTATCCTAAATTGGACATTTGATGAAAAAGTTATAGGGTTTTGAATTTAAAATGGGGAGAGCGGGCACCACGGGCACCTCCAAAAACTTTTGTTAGGACACTCTATTGAATATGAGATTTTCAATACTTGCAAGTAATATTATTTCCCTTCATATTGTCAAAAAAAAGTTCTTGTCTTTAGTGAAAAATAGCATACCAACCCAAGTCAAACATTTTCACACATTGTCACTCATTGTTGGGCAAAGGTACCAAAAGAACTTCTTCTTTTCGACAAAAACCTAGATATCTTTAAATTTTTCACTTTTCATTTTTTCCACAACAATATGTGGTGTAAACCTTCTTATTGACCATTCGGATTATCAATCTAAAACATATTAAGTTGACAAAAAATCAAACTGTGAATTGGCAAATTTTGAACCTCCACTCCTTGCACGGTTGTTTTGAATATGCTACATCTGTCCTCTTCCTCTAAAAATTGGTGTGTAAGGAACTAACATCATGCTTAACAAGATGGTGGTGGATTTAGACCTTGTGTAGAGTAAAAATTTGACATCAAGTAAAGTCAAAGTCTGTTGATCCACTGAAAGCAAGGAAGAAAATGAACAAAGTGTTTGACTTCAAACACTATAATCTTTCAATCCGTGCGGTCAAAGTTTACAAAATTTTGAATATATATTACTTAATAATTCTTATTTGAGATCCTACGGTTTGAACTATTGAATCAAAGTTTTTGTTTCCTTGTTTGTTCATTGCACTAGAATCCAACAATTTTGAAGTGTTTCTGGTGTAAAATTGTCACGGTACCTTAGGGATTAAAGAAAACATTGCCGAGTGCGAGCACATCGGGCAACTCTAAAATCTTTTGCTAGGACACTCCATTAAATTTGAGATTTCCAATACCAGCAAGTCATATTATTTCCTTTCCTATTGTCAAAAAACATTTCTTGTCTTTAGTGGGAAAATGCATTTATTTCCAAGACAAACATTGCCACACCTTCCCACACAATGTTAGGCAAGGAACCAAAAAAACTTCTTCTTTTCCACATAAAATTTCAAGATCTTCTTATTTTTAACTTTTTAATTTTCTATTACAAGATGTGGTGTGAACCTTCTTGTTGACCATTCGGATTGTCATTCTAAAACATATTTTGTTCCCAAAAAATAAAACAAAAATAGGCACTTTTTGAACCTCCACTCCTTGTGCATTTTTTTTGACAATGTTGCACCCCTTCTCTACCTCTTAAAATTGGTGTATGAGGAGTTCATATCATGATCTGCATGATGATATAAAATTTGGACATTGTGTAGTGAAAAACTTTGACACCAAGCAAAGTCAAAGTCTGCTCATCCACTCAACACAGGGATGAAAATGAAGCATTTTGTCTACTTCAAACACTATAATCTTTCAATCCGTGCAGTCAAAGTTGATGGAAAGTTTTGAATATGCTATTTGTCAAATTTTTTATGAGATCTCTCATCGCCTCATTTCCATCGGTATGTGCCTTCTCTCTAGCTTGGACTCATGTCAGGCTATTGTTGGTTTGTTCGTGGAAATGGCTGCATCGTTTGGGGGTTCAAACAATACACACTAGTAGTTAAGCTACAGTAAATTTAGCTTGAGAAGACTTTGTGAGAATTCAGCGTACTCTCCGTATCATAGGGGCACTGTGGAAACCATTTCAGCTTTGTTGGCTGAATCACCAGTGATTTCCGAAGAAAGCTGTACTTTTGTTCTCTTTTACATTGTTGATTAGATGTGAACTGACTTGAAGAGTGGTGGTCGAGCTTGTGCAGGGCCGTCACATTTCTGTGAAAAGGTAAGCTCTGGTTTTCTGTCGGTAAAGAGAGCTAGTTGTATATTTCTTCTGGCTCCATGTTCTGTCGATGACCCGAATGAAACAGTCGGAGTAACAGAGACTTCGCTGCGTCGTCGAGTAGCTGGGCAGCTGGTGTGAGCCTTCCTGACAACAAATGGGGAGCATCTGGGAAGTTGAGCAGATCTGTTCTGCCGTAATAAAAATGAGCAGCATCGATGGCACGGGCGGCTTGTGGTTCAGACTTGAAGCCGCCGATCCAGACCTTGTTCTGGCCCTCTGCCGTCCAGATGTTGCGGCCGGGGCGGTAGCGGACGCCGTTGAACAGTACATGACCTGGTCGTTTAGATGTGTCTTCCTGAAGTGGTCGTGGAGAGTTGGGCAGAATGGGGTCCAGCGGTCCCCCCCCCCGTCTCTTTCCCGGGCGCCACGGTGGAGGGAGAACCCGGCTGGAATGATCCACGACGTCCAATTGCGACTGGATTACTATGAAGGCCGCGTCGAATTGCATCTGGAGCACTATCAAGCTGCAATCATCTGTGCAACTCACCGTCGAATGATCCAGCGAGTATGAACGTTCTGGCTTGGAACGAATCCCCAACTGCACGTCAAGATTATTCGAGGTGTCCTTCATGAAACTCACATTTCCGCGCCAGCACCCGCCCCGACCGTATTGAAGTGAGATGGTTTGATTGACTACTCCGAGAGAATGGCGACGGAAGGAAGAAAGGGCTCGTCCCTGCACGAGTTGACCGACTGTCGGTATTTGGGCGTTTGCAGTGAGAGTTGTGCTGGCGAGGATGGAGTCATCGTTTCGCAGACGTGCTCCTTCATAGCTCGGCATCGCCGTTGCAGCGACTCGGTGGAGATTGCGGTGGACCTGCCAGTCCTCCACCTCATCATCTGGGTCCGCTTGCCAAGCCAAAGCCTCTCGCCAGGACGCCCTTGTTCCAAAGCGATCTAGTGCTCTTCAGATCGTAAGTAGAAGCATCTTCGCAAGCATGGAAAACAGTGGCGTAAACGCAGGCCCTGTGAACATGGTCACGCTCACTTAGATCGCTCTGCGTTTTTTCGACGATGCGAGCACACGCCTCATATCAATGTGCATGGCCATGGCGAGATCGAAAGAAAGAGAGATGAGCGGTACCGCTGCTGCTGCTGCTGCACCTCGACCGTACCCTGAACCGTAACCTAACAAGACCAATTACATGGTCTCACAACCAGATGCGAATTACCAGCTGAGAAGCTAGTTGAACTCAGAATCGGAGCATGAAGCAGTGCACATGAATGGTGCCCACAAGCAGAGCCTCCACTACGCCACTAAGGTAAGCCCCCCTATAACCGACAAGTTAAGGAATGTGCATATATGGAGAGAGGAGATAATTATACTATTATTTTTCAGTGATAGCCAATAGAATTACAATTCCAACCCAAGTGATTTCATATTTTTTCAATGAAAACTGAATTAGTTATGAATTTTCAAACTGTGCAGCCATGTTTAGTGGGTGGCCAACAGTAGGTACCCCTGTAACCAACGACCAAAAGTAAGGGTCTTGACTAATAGCAAACCTCCATTTGGAGCTGAGTTGGTGGTAATGGGATGGAAGAGGGTTGGATATACCCCAATTTTATAGGCGTTGGCCATGGGTTTTTGTTGGTTATGGGGAGGCTTACCTTACTAACTAAACAAGAGGAGAAACCCAGACAGTACAACGATTTGTGGTGGGACCCACTAAACAAAAGGTCAATTTGGATAAAAATTTAAAAGTAGAAACTGGTTTCCAATATAAACGCATTAGGAACCCTTTGGAAACATGGGAATGCATTGGAAACGGAGGGAAGAAGGGGGAACATGGTGGGGAGCTCTGGGGAGCAACATGGGAACTCATTGGGAACACAATGGGGACGTTGTGGTAATAATATGGTTAGAAAGGTAAATGAGAAGAGGGTAACCAAATGGTTTGGTTAGGAACCATATTAGATTTTACAATGAAGCTGGTGTGGGCATGAGGAGCCCAACCCGGACTTTTAGAGACCATATCTCGGAGATGAAGCCCCATATGGTCGTCATGTGCGTGAGCTTACTTGAGGGCTGGAGGAGGAGGACAAACCGGGTGCTTTCCAATGGTGGCAACTCCAAGATACAGTGAGCCTTCTTTGAATGTTACCTCTTTGTATGCTATAATTCCATATATGTTATGCAAATTTTGCTCTCTAAAAATTTATACTACTAAGTGTTAGATGTAAAGTGTTATGACATGCTTTGCCCCCTCCTTTGTTGATTTCACTTCTAGAAGTGTTAAAGTTGGTAAAACCAAAGAAATCATGGAGCAATAGATAAGAGCAAGGGTAGTAAAATGTATTGTAGGGTAGTAAAACTGACCGATAATACGTTGTTTAGGGTTCAAGGTGGTTGTTTGGGATGAAAAAGTCATAATGGATGAAAATATTGGATGAAAATTGGATGCAAAATTGGTTGAAAACTTGATTGGTGTTATTTTTTATATGTGTTCCAATTTTTTCCGCTCTCGACCATTATCATTTAAAGAGGGCCGACCATAATGGAGTTGTCTCCATGATTCTATTTTTAATGTAGACAATCTTTACCCCTAAAGGATCAAGTGTCCGTTTGGGAGACAATGTTGATGTTTAGGTTCCTTTAGGGTTAAATCTTGCTTAGGGACCGAGTCAAGATTTGACCCTAAAGATCCAAACATGTTAGAATCAAGTTTTGATCAAAATTTTAGACCAAAAATTAGTTTGCAAGTCTATGATATATGATATATGACACTATGTGGCATTTTATTTGGGTGTATTAGGTGTATTTGGCAATGTATTTCCTAACATTCCCAGAGTTCTATAATTCCAAATCATAGTCCAACTTTTGAAATGTATGTGTATGATGTATGTGCAAATTTGAATTTCAATGTTTGAGCAAATTCGAATTTTAATGTTTGCAATCAACATAGTATATGTGAAAACGTCACATGGCATATGAAAATGTCACAAATAACATTTTTCCAAATACTAATGACACCAACCAAAATCGCACTTGGAAGGAATAATTTGTGGATAACTTCTAACTATAATACCATGCAATTAAGTGTATGATCAAAACTGCAAGAATATCAAAATCAAAAGTACTCAAATGAGATTTCAAAGCCTATATTTGATTAGCATGTACAAATGGAATTAGAAACTAAATTCCTTTAATAAAAGGTAAAAATTTACATTAGTGTTGATTTCCCGACAAAAAATAATTATATGTTCATTTTCAATTTCAAGGAATGCATGCACAAATTATGAACTTATCATGTAAACATTGAAATTAAAATTTATATTAAAATTATAGGCATTTTGATTTATTTCCCTCTTCTCTTCAAAGAGCACCTCTTTTCCATAATACAACTCCATGTATAAAAATCATGTATTTCTTTGAAATATACATACTTAGGGCCGCTTCACACTTAACGCCCGAGACGAGAGTCCGTCGGTTTCCACCAATGAGATTGCTTGAATGGCCAAAGTCCGGCCTCTCGGCCTTTACACCAAAGGCCAAAGTCCAAAGGTCTTCGTCTTCCAATGTGTCTACACAGCAGTACTTTAGGAGAGTTTTGTGCCAAGCCGACGAACTCATGAGCAAAACTTGGACCGCCATTTTAAGTCGACCCAAACTTCCTTCGAGAGTCCGTCGATTATTTCAATAAAATAATCAAAAATTGACAAGGTCTCGACCGTTAGATGAAAGTGGCCGAATGTTTTGGCTGATTTTTCTTGGCTAATTTTTTTGGCTAATTTTCATTGGTTGATTTTTTTAGGCTGATTTTTTTGGACGTAATGATATGGGGTTTGGACTTTGGACTTAGGCTTTGGGGCTTCACACCACAACCGCCCAAAGGCTTCAATATATATACTTAAATGTTTTTTTTTAATCCAAAAGTTTGGACTCTCGCCATTGTTTGGACAGAAATTTTGAAAGAAGGACTCTCAACTCCGCCAAGTGTGAAGCGGCCCTTACATCAATGCATAAGCTTCACATAATATGAACTCAATGAATACGCCATTTGAATGATATTTAATCACCAATATAATATATCATCTATACTAAAAGTATGTCACTTCTTGCCTATTAATATCAGTCATTTTGGCGTATGACATTTATTCTAGCTACATCATTGTACAGTCGGGTACTGGCCGTTAACGAATTCCTCGTGGAGGGAAATCTTCTACAATTTTTGAAAATTCATTGTGAACTCAAAAATGATCGGATTTGAGAACCGTAAAGTGTGTTGGAATCACATCAGAGTGTACTACAATATTATGATAAAAAAATCAATTCCTTTTTGTAATATCATATAACACATTACAATTACTTTATATACCATCTACCATTGACTACTCTTATCTTTTGCTTCAATTACAATGTACATTTCAATTGCAAATTTGAAATGAGCTTCCAAAGTTGTTCTTGGGATACTTGAGCACATATTTGTGGTATCATTGATTTATAACTTGTTTGGTTTTTGGCTTGGAGGAAGTAGTTTTTGGCTTAGAAGTAATCAATGGTAAATGGTATATAAAGTAGTTGTAATATGTTATATGATAACAAAAAAAGGAATTGATATTTTATCATAATATTGTAGTACACTCTGATGTGATTCCAACACACTTTACGGTTCTCAAATCCGATCAGTTTTGAGTTCACAATGAATTTTCAAAGTTTTCAGAAAAACTCCCTCTGCAATTCGTTAACGGCCAGTACCTGACTGTACATACTATTTCAACCCTATATCCTACATGACCTACATTTAACCCTATATTGTGCAAAAGTAATAGATGGCTCTTGAAATGAGCCCATTGTTCTTTACAAAGAACAATCTTCTTTCCACCGACTATCTTTTAAGTCTCTGTAGAAATGCTTTGTGTCCAAGGGAAAATTTCGTGTGAAATAGTGAAGGACATATGAGAATAAAGTAGCAGCGGATGAATGTTGTCACATGGGATGAATGTTGCGACATGGGCTGAATGGTATGACATGGAATGAATAGTGTGGAAGTAGATGAATAGTGCTACAACGGATGAAATGCATCCCAACAGGCCCGCTTAAAGGCCCTCAGTGACTAGTGCCTTTATTTTGAAAAATCTATTTAACTCAATTGCTATAATTGTATTTTCCTCCTTCCTAGTAGACGCCACCACGAGCCCTATTTTCAAATCACCCCTATTTGCACATCATTGCCCATTTATGAGAAATAACACTCATAAAAAGCAATCTTCAATCTTAAAACCCAAACTCTAAAGTACCTAAACAAGCTGAAAATCTACGAGGGGATTTTGAGAGGTTACCTTCCTTAGAAAGATCATCTATCTTCTCGACGAGCTCATGAAACCTATTCAAATCCAAACGACCAAGATCTGTCATCCTCTATTCATGCATACCAAATTAAAAAAACATGCACATAATCTTGAATTGTTGACCTGACAAACCAAATTTATTGCTCCGGAATTTTATTCTTGTGACCATCATCCTCCAAACTTTGTTGCGCCGTGGCCTCGTGACTCCTACTCCTCCTCTCTTGCATACTCATGATTCCAACTACAGCCAATGAAACCACTCCCTCAAACTGCAACAAAGACGCATCCTTCACGCAGTCGTCGAAACATCGCCAAAATCTGCGCGCCAAACTCTAGCTCATGTTACAAAACTCACAAAACAAGAAAATTCTCGACGTGCTCAATTTCTCGAACCCCTCCCCTCACCAACACAAACCAGTCGCATCCCTTACGCATCAGTCCCTCATGCACTAGTCGGAGCCATTGCCAAATGTGCGTCAAACTCTAGCGCAAAATACTTTAGGAATTGGAACAAAACACCAAATTGGACGAGTCGAGTGGCGTCGAAACCAACGTCGGAAGCAAAGCCAATGCCGTGGCAAATCTGTCGATTTTTGAGCTTGCGGCGACAATACAAAAATTTCTCCTCTTAGAGACGGCGTCACATGATTGGGAAGTTGGGAAGCAAAACCAAACAACGACGACAAGCATCACCAATGTGTCTACATTTCTCTCGACCTCTTCGATGGCCTTCTCCAAATGCCAAAATCTGCCGAGTTCGTAGATTTAGGGACAATGAACGGAGGGAAGACAAAAAATGGCCACTCTCATCCGTTTTTAAAGGGATGGAATGTACGCAACTTGCAGATTTACATGCGAAGCGGATTAAAGGCAAAGCAGTGATAGTGACAAAATAGTACTAGGAATCAACACATTTGGGGATTTTGGGTGTGACGTTTAGGTCGTCCATGACAAGATGCTCTGTCAACTTATGTTATCTTATGTTTCTGTGGGTGTATTATTTTCAATATCTTAGTTAATGAAGCCTCCGACCTGCGACCAGTAGTGCGAGTGAAACCGCAAACTCTTTAAGTCAGTGAAATTTGTCTCTAATTAGTGGTAAGTTTTGTACATAATTTATTCATCATGAATAATGTCGAGAAATGTTCAAATTTAGAAATTTGAAGAGATTTGTCTAGATGATACCCAAGTCATGCCTAGGTGATACATGTGTAATGTCTAGGTGATACCCATTGATATCCGTTGTGTCCAAACCAATACAATCTAGAAAACTAATTAGTTTTGCAGGTTGCATCCAAAAGTGACAACTTCGTACGGTAATAACTGTGTTCACTTTCACTTGTCTTCTATAGACAAACACCTCCTTATGGCACAAATCCACACATCTTACTCCATTGTAGAGTTGTGTGTGGAGAGAATTGGTGGGTTGAAATCTAATCTAGCACATTTTTGTTATGGTACGCATTGGTCGGTTTTGGACACTTCCTGTAGAAGTATTAATTTCTTCCAATTCACACTAATTCGGACACAATGGGTATCAACTAGGTGTTACATGAATATTGCCTAAATATCACATGGGTATGCACTTAGCATTACATGGGTATGCCCTTGGCATTACATGCGTATGACCTTAGATATATCCCTTGAATTTTTCAAAATTTTTGGACAACCTTCATTGTAAATCATTTATGTACACAACCGACCAACACATAGGGTACTTCTAATCATGTTACCTCTATGAATCTAACAAATCTTGATCTTCTTTACATATCTTTAACTTAGGAATAGTATTTTTTGTATCTCTTAATTTTGATTTTACCCCTTCATAACTTCTTCCTATTTCATTCCACTTTTCTATTATCATTAACATAAAATGTAAATCACATTGATCTTATACTTATTAGTTATCCATATGGAAAAGATATAGTGTGCATCTTGCTAGACCAGTAAACTAAACTACTTCAATTTGGATTCTAAACCTTTATTAGTTATGCTTATGAACGTTTTTAAAAGAGGAAAAATATATTAGATATCATTCTTGTGTAATTTTCTAACTTAACCCCTATAATTCCTTGACAAATTCAAATCAAAATCACTTCTAAGCTGTTGATTCTAGTCTATAGAATAAAGAAGGAAAAAAATTTCATTTCCATTATAAAATTGTAGGATCTTAATTAAGACATTTCAAAATGATCATTCTTTTTCCAAAGTTTAGAGGGTCAACAGACATTGACTTCAATTGGTGTCAAATGATTGCACTAGATGATATCAACTCCTTTGATACCAATGTTCAGAGGTAGAGAAGAGTTGTACCATATTAAAAACATTGTGCAAGGTGTAGAAGTTAAGATTTTTGCCTCTTAACCCCTAAATTCCCTTGACAATTTCACACCAAAGTCACTTCAAAACTATTGATTCTAGTGCAATGAGTAAAAAAGGAATTAAAAAATCCTATTTCTAGTTTTAAAGGTAGGGTCTTGCTCTGATGAGCTTGAACACGAGATGCACAACGGAAATGGAGCTGCAAGATGTGAGGTGAAGTATAGTTGTGAAGCTACTAGATTTGATGAGGCTGTATATTTGTCGCTGACGAGTCAACGTTTTGTATCGTTTGACGGTGAGATGAGCGAGGGATTCAGTCGGAGTTTGGTGCAAGGGTGGAATTCCAGCATCGGACGATGGTGGCTTTAGTGCGAGATTTTATCATAAAATTGTGAAAGTGTGGAGGTCATTTCCGAGCAGATCGCAAGGAGCGACCATGTCTTTAGCGTCAGAAGCTCACAGTATGCTACATGTACGGTGTCGTATTTGTACATGATAAGGTTTACTTATTCAGATGACCTCCAAATGAAAGATTTTAGCTGAAGAATCCTCAATTTTACGGTGTAAATCTTGTTGAACTTCAATACATTTTTTGTAATCTACAAAGTAAAATATGTGCTTGTGTGTACAGTTCCCAATTGTTGTTTAAGGGTTGAGGCTAATAGATTAGTGGAAGAGCTTAGTAGCATCTCAACTAGAATCCTTCAGTTAATTATGGACAAGTAGGTAGTCATTAATTCCAAGATAGAACGAGCTTTTGCCGCCTTTCAAAAGGAAAATTCAGATTTTGTACCACAAATCTTAGTTTCTTTTTTCCTCTTTGACCATATTGTAGAAAACTTAGATTTATTTGAAGTTAGTGTCAACAAGGAAAAACAAGAAAAATTGTTAGGGTCTTGGTATCATTTCACAAATAGTTCTACTAACTAGAAAAAACCCCTTGGCTATGCAACAACATCCTTGTTGCAACCCTTCTTCTTGTTGGCAAAATCTTACAAAAACCCTCAAATAATGTGATAGTTTACGGAGAATGGGGATGAAAATGTAACGAGGTTGTGTGCCACTATGCTCTTAATATGATAAATGTCAAAAATCGTTAGGGCTATTTTTGTTGTAGGAATCCAACACAATATGTTGTCATGCCTCCACTCTTTTATACTCTCACATTAAGTGCTCTCACTTTTATACTCTCACTTTTATACTCTCACATTAAGTGCTTCTATACTCTCACAAAAGTTAGACTTTACCTTTAAATGGATTCATCAAAGATAACAAGGTGACCCGCCTAGTAACCAACCAAAACCATAACCAACACGACCTATAAAATTGGGGTACATTCGGCCATCTTCTATCCAAGTTACCACCCATTCAACTTCAAATGGAAGTTTGCTATTAGTCGGAACTTCTTACTTTTGATCGATGCTTTTGAGGGGTACCTATTGGCGGCCACCAACTAAACATGGCAACACCCTTGAAAATTTAGAACAGTTACCTTACGCGTGGTCCCTTTCATACATAATCAATTCAAAATGAGGGTTTGTCCAAAACATTATAAATTTTAAGAGAGTTGTCCAAAATTAAAAAATAAATAAGTTCAATTCACAATTGTTTGAATATGTAAAAATTATAGCTGGACTTGTTGAAATTATAAAATTATGCCAAGAAAATAAAATAAACTTATAAAAATCCCAATAAAATCAAAATACAAAATTGAGTACAATTAAAAATTATCTTTAAAAACAATAAAAAGCAGAAGTGAACATCGATAATATGACCTAAGTCCATGTCTAAATATCATTGACTAAACACACACCCAAGCCTCAATAACTACATTTGTTTTAAAGCCTCACTGACAACATATTATGCCCTAAAGCCTCGTTGACTACATATGCTCTGAAGCCTCACTGATTATACTTTTGCTACACACCCAAGCCTCATTAGCTACATTTTTTCTTCAACCCTTTAAGCCACTGAGGTATTCTCATCGGAGAGAATCTACGATTGTTCTAGATCACGTAGAATGGCATCTATGCATTGTCTACATTTCAGCACAAAAATCTACAATTCCACTTCACGAAAACTATTGTAACTTGTTGATGCCTTCACCGATTGTTGTGGCGATGGTCTCAATAGATGCTTATCTTCCTCCACCTCTAAGTCATGGTATATTTTTTCCTTGGAGGTGGCTTGTAGCGCTTGCTGCCAAGGTTCTTGTGCCAAACCGACCCATAAATGGTCGTTAGGCCCTAACGGATTAAAGCAAGAAACTAGATATTAACCTCCTAGTTTAGCAAATGTGGACATGACTTTTCACCACCTGCCAATACTTTCAAGATTAAGTTGCTTAAAAGTTGCCAAAAATTTGGAAAATTCAACTAATGACAATGTACCAAATTTAAAAATATTCCAGAACAGTGCCGAACACACGTGTAAAAAAATAAATTATTGGGCACTTGAGTGCCAAAAGTGACCATGGCGTATCGCAGAACTTCACATTTCATTGAAATAATATGAAATCACTTGGGTTGAAATTGTAATTACATTGACTATCACTAAAAAAAACTAAATGTTTTATAACTTGATGTCTCCATATCTACATATTGATTAACCCCTAAAGGACCAAGTGCCCCTTGAGGGGACGATTTTGATTTTGAGCACGTTCCTAAAAATAGAAAATATGTATTAATTTATTGAAATTGTTATTCTAAATTATCCCTAATAAGAGCTTTGTGGGGGTATTTTTTTTTTGGGCTCATAGTTTGAAAGCTATTGGCCTTCAAAGTCAAATATGGGGATGTTGGATAGCCTCGGCAGCCCTGTAAACCAATGACATACAAGTGTCAAAGAGGGGCGGTAAATAGGGGCACGAAGGGTGGAGGAAGGGTGGGGCAGCCCAAATCATGGGTGGGAGAAGAACCTTGAAAGATGTCTTTTATGAAAATCAAAAAAACTCTTCAAGAAAAACAAATTTAAAATGGAATTGGATTGGACCCATCATTTGTCCACGGGACCCGCGGAGCGACGAGAAGGGGTCCGCCATGTTGGATTTTTATTTTATTTTTTAAATTCCCCTTGTGTGTACAAAAGCTAAATGATCCTGACTTTTAGAGGAAGTGGATGAGATGACGTGGCCCAACATTTGATGAATAGGACCCATTTTCAAAGACTGTCCTACCTAAAACGGCTTGGATAATTCAATAAATTGCTTAAAATTAGATCATTTACTATTTTTACCCAACTTTTTTTCCTAAATTAGTGAAAAATGGAATGACAAGTTTGAACCATTGGGATTCTAAGATATGTAAAGTTGTATGCAACAAACATTTCCACTCCATTTTTGAAGTCATTGTCACGTTTTTGTACCCCCATGCACCAAACTATTTATTTCAACATTCTCTACTCCTCATTTTGACCTAAAATTTTGCACACAATTAGCTAACATCATATGAATCATATTGGTGATGGTTCTGAACACGCTTTAGTGTAAGAGTTACAAGATTTGCAAAGTCAAAGTGGGTTGTCCCTTATGGGCAAGGGGCAAAAAAAAACTATGTTTTGCACTTCAAACGCTACAATCTTCATATTTGTGCGGTGGATTGCAACCAAAAAAATATGGCATGTATAGATAGGCCTCTATTTTAACCCCTAAGGTACCGTGGTAGTTTTACACCAAAAACACTTCAAAATTGTTGGATTCTAGTGCAATAAATGAAGAAAGAAACAAAAAAATTTATCTCTAGTTTTGACCGTAGGATCTCAATTAAGACTTGTTAAGTAATATGCTCACAAAAATTTATAAACTTTGACCGCACGGATTGAAAGATTATAGTGTTTGAAGTCCACCAACTAGTATATTTTCTTCCCTACGTTCAGTAGATCAGTAGACTTTGACTTCCCTTGGTGTCGAATTTTTGCACTACACAAGGTCTAAATCCATTACCATCTTGTTAAGCATGATATTAGCTCCTTGTGCACCAATTTTTAGAGGTAGAGGAGGGGTGTAGCATATTCAAAACAACTATGCAAGGAATGGAGGGGCGGTGTCTTTGGTGGTGGAATGAACGGACACTTTATTCACGCCGGCCCTCCTGGGTCCGGCGTTCTTCTTCTTCTGCAAGGAATGAAGGTTCAAAAGTTGCCTGTTCACGCTTTAATTTTTTGTGAACTTGATATGTTTTAGATTAATAATCCAAATGGTGAATAAGAAGGTTTACACTACATATTGTTGTGGAAAAAATAAAAAGTCAAAAATATGAAGATCTCCAAGTTTTATGAGGAAACGAAGAAGTTTTTATGGCACCTTGCCCAACAATGTGTGACAATGTGTGAAAATGTTTGACTTGGATTAATATGCTATTTTTCACTAAAGACAAGAACTTTTTTTTGACAGTATGAAAGGAAAGAATATTACTTGCAAGTATTGG
This sequence comes from Bryoerythrophyllum caledonicum, assembly GCA_963971425.1. Lineage (NCBI taxonomy): Eukaryota > Viridiplantae > Streptophyta > Bryopsida > Pottiales > Pottiaceae > Bryoerythrophyllum > Bryoerythrophyllum caledonicum. The sequence continues at coordinate 14,168,966 of OZ020526.1, read as the reverse complement.
AAATCTCACTTTCAATAGAGTGTCCTAGCAAAAGTTTTTGGAGGTGCCCGAGGTGTCTGCTCTCCCCATTTGAAATTCAAAATCCTATAACTTTTTTGTCAAATGTCAAATTTAGAATAATATTGTTCTTGCACTAAGATCTTAATAATGCCCCTCTACAATAAAAATTTCAAAGAAGAATGTTGGAAATTGACACCATAGGAACCTAACCAAACTTTCAAAAAGCCCATTTTTAACACTTGGTCCTTTAGGGGTTAAGATATTACGGTTAAAAGTCCAAAATCCTACTCAAAAATGTGATTTTTGTGCCTCTTTTTGACAGTGGCAATTTTAGACCAGGTGTTGAGCGAAATTGCCAAGGGACTTTAGGGATTAACTTGTTGGTTATAGGGGCGTTTAGCTTATGTGCTATCAAGGTCCTAGAGACGTCAAATGGACTTTTCTTATTTCTTCTTGTACCAAAACATGACCTCAAAAGATTCAAAATTTGGAAAAGTCATTGCACCAAAACAGGACTAGGTCCGTTTAAAAATCTAGTAAAGAAATGACATGAGATTTCTGTGATGGTCCAACCTGAACCTTGGGAAATTCCCCACCAGATTCTACCCACTGAACTACCCTACGCTATGGTCAGTTTCGTACATAATTAATTCAAAATGGGGACTTGTCCAAAATTTTGGAAATTTCAAGAGATTTGGCTCGGTGATACCTATGTAATACCAAGGTGACACCCGTACAATATCTAGGTGATACTTGTGCAATACCTAGGTGATATCCATTGTGTCGAATCAATGTGACAAAAATAAATAAATGCTTTGGCAGTTGCCTGCAGAAACTGACCGTAGCGTACGGTAATACAATACATTTCTAAAAAGAGACTGATTCTTCTTCGAGCTCCTAAACAATGATAAAATCAAGACATGGATGATATTCATCAACGCTCCACTATTTCATCCAATTCGTTCTCGCCTCTGCGTCGACTGCTGTGCAATAGATAATGATCCCTGTCGAGACGAACTTCCTTGTGTGTGAAGTGCTGGAGCTCCACTCGCGCATCACCTGTTGAGATTGGGAGTACTCAAAGCGCTGGTTGTAATTGCGGATGGAAAAGAAGTGAGGATTTTGATGTCATTACGACAGATCCGGGGCTCCAGTTGATGCAGAACCTGGCCTTTGAATATATACCTCTCTAGTGATACCGAGGCAAAGGCGGCAGCCTCTGAGCTCCCCTCACTTTCTGTTGCCCAAACTTGCGGCACAGGCAGAAGATGACCACGGATAAAAGCACCAGGCGAAAGGCTCCGATTCCGATCCACATCAGGTACGTCCTCACTGCCAAAACAGCAACAAAATGATGTCAACAAACAGCACAGTTGCAACAGAAAAGAGAAATGATATGAGAAAATGCAGTGCAGCTTTTGATTCAGTGGAGTTCTTTCTAAACTCGAACCCGTTGATTATCACTTAGTATTCTTTGATCTGGTGAGTTAGTTTGGTCAAAAAGGTTATTTGCTGGAAACGATTCAACAGTAGACAAGGGAGCCAACATGCTTGCATTCAACAAGATTGGGCTCCATGCATTAGTATTGAGGTGCTATTATCAAAACGGGTGAAATAATCAGAAGAATTGTGTTCCAGTGGTGAACAAGAAGCGAATGATTTTAGAAAGAAACTTTAGTATTTTTTCTGATTTTGAACAGATCTTCTAAAATTTTAGTGGCATTTCACATATTTTGGCATCTAGAAAAAAAATGTGAAATCTGTGGACACGATTGTCGTCCAATATCTCATATTTGTGTTCAGACCTCATTTAACCTCTAAATTACCAAGCCATTTTCAAACAAAAAACACTTCAAAACTGCTCGTTTTAGTGTCATGAGTATGGAAGAAAACCAAAACTATCATTTTATAGTTTTAACCATAGGATCTCAATTGGGACTTATTAAGTAACATACTCAGATAATTTCATAAACTTTGATCACACTGATTGAAAGATTTTAGTGTTTGAAGTTCAGAAAAAAAATCATTTCTTCTATGTGTTTAAAGGATCAGCAAACTGCACTTGGTGTCCAATTTTTGCACTACACAAGGTCTAAGGGCCGCTTCACACCTAACGCCCAAGTCGAGAGTCCGTCGGTTTGCACCAATGAGATTGCTTGAATGGCCAAAGTCCGGCCTCTCGGCCTTCACACCAAAGGCCAAAGTCCAAAGGCCGTCGTCTTCCAATGTGCCTACATGGCAGTACTTTTGGAGAGTTTTGGCGCCAAGGCGACGGACTCTCGAGCAAAACTTGGGTCGCCGGTTTTAGTCAACCCAAATTTCCTTCGAGAGTTTGTCGATTTTCTCGATAAATTAATCAAAATCTGACAAGATCTGGACCGTTAGATGAATCATTTCTAGCAGTTAATTTTTTGGCTATTAATCTTTCGAAACTGTTTTCTAGCAGTTAATCTTTTGGGTGACTCTCGACTCGGCTTGGTGTGAAGCAGCCCTAAGTTCATTACCACCATGTTAAGCATGATATTTGTTCCTTGCACACTTATTTTTAGAGGTAAACAAACGGTGCAGCATATTCAAAAAAATTGTGGAAGGAGTGGAGGTTCAAAATTTGTCAATTCACATTATAATTTTTTGTGAACTCACTATGTTATAGAATGAGAATCCAAATGGTCAATTTAAAGGTTTACACTACATAATGCCGTGGAGAAAATAATAGGTACAAAATATGAAGATTTCTAAGTTTCATGTGGAAAGGAACATGTTTTTTTGGTACCTTGCGCAACAATGTGCGACAATGTGTGAAAATGTTTGACTTGGATTAATATGCTATTTTTCACTAAAAGAAAGTGGGTGTTTTTGACAATATTAAAGGAAATAATATTACTTCCTATTATTGAAAATCTCACATTTAATAGAGTGTCCTATAAAAAAAAATTGGAGTTGCCCGTTGTGCCCGCTCTCCCCATCTGAACTTCAAAACCCTATAACTTCTTTCATAAAATGATTTAAAATAATCCGTATCTATTCTTCATTTTGATTCTTCTGTACAAATACGGCCATATGTGAAGGAAGAGTACAATTGTGGAGAAAGTTTTTGAGTCCTATACATTCTTAACGTGTTTATATATACAACTCCAAAGTGCTTCATATGAAAGTGACATTTTATACTTATGCTTTATCCTTTTAAGGACGAGCAACCTACTTGGGTCATTTGCACATTTATTTGCATGTAGCAGGTGCTGTAGGTGACCTCCACGGAAGTTGCAAACTTGGACTCAGTGGCGGAGATAGCTTGTGATCGAACAACACTGGCGCCACTTACATTGGTGCAGGCCTTTCAAAATGATTTTTCCAGTAGGGCGGATTGAAATTATGAGCCTTAATGGAGATGGGATGAGTTAAATGTTTGATCTCAGGAAGGAAGAAAATTCCAAAGTGAAAAGACTGAGTGTCCCGTATTCCAACAAGGAAGGCGCACTATTCTTGTTTCCTGAAGGACATGCTTGCTGTCAAGATTGATTCATAAGGTGTTCATGGGGGTTCAACTAACATCTTTCATTTGGAGGTCATTTAAATATCCAAACCTTATCATGTTCAAATACCATACCATTCATGTAGAATACCAGTGGCACCTTCTAACGTTGAAGGGTTAAGGGAAATGTAGCAGATCATCACATCACTTATATATTCATGGGGGGATAGATGCTTATCAGGAATAGGTGCTTGTACCTTGATAAAAAGACTCTTCATTGTTATCAAACACGCTACTCAAATTCCATCCATTTATAGCATAGTGTACACAATATAATTCTATTGAAGTCACCCAAACTGTGTACTGTAACAGTTAAAATCAGCTCTAAATAGTTCTTCATAAGAAAAGAAAGGCGGCTAGCATTCTATATGAAAATTCAAAAATAGCAAAAACTACTTTGATTCGAGTTTAGAGACCATCCAACTCCGTCATATTTGAGAGGAATTCCAATTGAAAGACCACCAGAACTTTTTAGTGATCTAATAGTTATTTTGAATGTACAAACATTAGTATGGTATTTCAAAAGAGAGGCTATCTACTTTAGTAGAATGTGTTGAATATATTACAATTAATACATGTAATCGACATTTCAAAAGAGAGAACAATTTCACCACATCCCATTTACAAACAACATTGCAATTCCGTAAGGATAGGTAGAATTGCACTTATTGCAAAGAGAGAAGTTTTTTGCATAAAAGTAACGGTCAGTAATTGTTAATCTTTTAGTGACGAGGTCATGTTTCTCCAAAATCAAGATACGAGCTGATTTTTTTTTCTTTGAACTAACCTTGGTGGAAATAGAATGCCTAGTTTTAGTATCCAACCATAAAAAATTGAATTCAAACCATGACCTAAACTTTGGGGAAAATTTGCACAACATCCAATGGTTGATGGAATGAATTATTGTGTTTGAAGTTACCGTATATTGGTATCAAAAACATGCGGATTTTGGAGAGTATACTACTTTATCAATCAATGGATTCTTGCAAGAATTTTTGTACTTTGAATAAAAGAGGTTCACATGTGCACTACGTCAATAGCGTTGCATTGACATATAATATGTGAAGAAAAAATTATACATGATTATTGATGAATTGTTTACTTTTGTCTACTTGATTGTATACAAAAATGATCCAAACTTATTTGAATTAAAACAAAACTTTTGTTTCCAATGAAAGATCAACAATCACAAAACAATGAAGAATCTCTTGAAGACATGTTTCAATCAAAATTTAAGACCAAAATCATTTTGCATGTGTATGAAATACAACATAGTATGTGGGAGGCACCACGTCCTTGGTGTGGTGGTTTGGGTTATGGCACGCCGGTGAGGTGGTTGTGAGTTCAAGTCTCCATGCCAACATGGTGCCTACCACCATAGTCCACCCCACTATGGTGGGGGATCTTAAGACCTCGTTGTATAGGTACTCAAAAAGCCCTTGGGGGGAATGATATGTCGGTTGTCTCTAAGGCAATTAGTGTAGGGAAGCACTTAGTGTAGAAAAGTGTTAATCCTCAAAGGGGGGAGTAGTTCAATTATACTAACCTATGTCCCGTGGCCATTGGCTTAGTATAGGGAATGTCCCCTTTAGAGACCAAAGTTCTTTTTAGTATGTGGCATGGTATTCACCGTATTATTGTATATTTTATGTATTTTGTGTTGTATTCCTAGCTTTTTAGTATGTGGCATGGTATTCAGTGTATTATAGTATATTTAATGTATTTTGTATTCCTAGCTTTTTCATGAGTTCTAGAACTCCAAATTATGATATGATTTTTGCAGAGTGTTCATGTAGTGTGTGAGCAAATCCAAACTTTACAACCGAATTCCTCATGGATTTTATGCAAATTGAGTTTGAACACCTCTAAAGTCCCATTTTGGGTCTCGTGAAGTATCTTTGGTGCAAATTAGTCAAGGAACTTTAGAGGTTAAGATCAATCTGGTAGTTAATTTCTAAAATTGATCGCAAACATAGAATAATTCATATTGTGCTCAACTAAACTCTCTACTTAGGAAACTTAGTAATTGCCACCATTTTTAAAATTGATACTATCTAGCATTATCAATTCTAACCCCTCTCGTAGAATACAACCTCTTTATGTAACAATGGCAAGAAGAAAATCTGTTAATGGATTTGCAATAAGTTTTTTATGTGAAGGCAAAAAATCCACAATGAATAAGCTACATTATCTACTAGAAGACTAGAACTACACCGTTCCGTGAATATAGTGTAGACCAGACTATTCGAAATTTCCTACACCAATTGAAAATTTACATGCAATTGTTGATTGACACAGACTTGCTTGAGAACAAATACCGATCAGAACTTGGCATGCACATGCTTTGATGGAAATTAGTGTGAGCGATCTACATCAATAATCCCTCTACACTATATTCAGTGTTTAGTGTAGTGCCATGATGCCTTTCATTTAAGAATGATTGAAGACGAAGTTTTCTAACAACTCATCAGAAACTTACCATATTTTCCTGAACAGACACAGAAATAATCAAGCCAGAAGATATTTCACAGCTCTGCCACTGACCAAGCACCCGCCCATCCAATCCCGCCACACCACACTTCGCATCAATGCCAAAGCAGCAGGTTCTCGTGACTCATAAATAATTCGTCTACAGTTGCAGCAAAGGACCCACAATGAAGATGCCAGTTCCCGAACACGGACTCTCTCTCCCACTCGCTTCCGACTCACCAAGCGATCATCCCGGCTTCGAAGCCAGGTCTCGGCCATCCAAACCAACAGTGCACCTTGAATCAGTCACTTGTCTGCAGCGAGGGACCCACATCGATGCCTGTTCATGTGGACCACGACAGTAAACTCACGACATGTGTGCGGTGGCCCAACGATTGGTGGTGGGACCACTAAATAGAAGGTAAATATGGAAGTAATTTTAAAGATATAAGTTGGTTCCTAGTGTAAGCACGTTGGGAACTCTTTGGGAACATGGGAACCAACATGGTAACTCATTGGGAACGCATTGGAAAAGTTGTGGTAATGATATGGTTAACCCCTAAAGGACCAGAGTCTCCTTCGAGGGGATTCCTTGATTTTTGGGCAGGTTCCTAAAATTCGAAAAAAATTCAATTTTCTCTGAAATTTTTATTCTAGATTGCCTTTGATAAGAGCTTCGTGGACATATTTTTATTTTATTTTTTGGATTTGTGGTTTGAAAGTTAGTACCACTTATAGTTTTTGAGGGAAATTGTCAAGGAACTTTAGGGGTTAACCCCTAAAGGACCATGACCACTTTCCCTCTAAAACCAGTCCAAAATTGCCACTGTCAAAAAGAGACATGAAAATCACATTTAAAAGTGAATTTTGGATTTTCAGCCGTAAGATCTTGAAAAAGACTTCTATATAAACATGCCATGTAATTTTGGTTGCAATCCACCGCACGGATTGATAAATTTTAGTGTTGAAAGTCAAAACAATGGTTCAAGTTCTTCCCTGCGTTGAGTAGATCAGCAGACTTTGACTTCACTTTGTATCAAATTTTTGCATTGTAAAAGGTCTAAATCTTATACCATTGTCTTAAGCATGATGTTATTTCCCAACACACCAATTTTTAGAGGTAAAAAAGGGGTGTAGCATATTCAAAACAAGTGTGCAAGGAGTGGAGGTTCAAAACTTGCCATTTCACGTTTTATTTTTTTGTGAACTACGTATGTATTCAAATTATAATCCAAACGGTCAATAAGAAGGTTTGCACCACATACTGTTGTTGAAAAAATAAAAAGTGAAAATTATGAAGATCTCTAGGTTTTATGTAGAAAAGATGAAGTTTTTTTCCCCCGTTGCCCGACAATGTGTGAAAATGTTTGACTTGGAATATAATGCCTTTTTACACTAAAGACAAGATTTTTTTTTGAAAATTTCCAAAAAAGGAAATATCTTTTATATGTGTGAAAAATCTCAATGTCAATAGAAACTTTTGTCAAAAAATTTGGAGTTGCCCGGTCTCCCCACTTTTGGCTTTAAGTGGTACTAACTTTCAAACCACAAATCCAAAAAATAAAATAAAAATATGTCCACGAAGCTCTTATCAGAGGCAATCTAAAATAAAAATTTCAGAGAAAAAGGATTTTTTTTTGAATTTTAGGAACCTGCCCAAAATCAGAAATCCCTCCGAAGGGGATTCTAGTCGTTTAGGGGTTAAAAAGGTAAATCAGAAGAGGGTAAACAAATGGTTTGGTTGGGAACCATATCGGATTTACCATGAAACTGGTGTGGGCATGAGGAGCCCAACCCGGACTTTTAGGGACCATATCTGGGAGATGAAGCGCCATATGGTCGTCATGTGCGTCTACCAAGTAGAGCTCCGCACACGAGGCCCGACAAGGTCTGTTGGGGCGAGAGCCCGCCACCTGTGGACCTGGGTACGCACCAAGCAGGCCCCCACACGTTGCCCCTACAAACTGTTGGGTTAGCACCCAAACAGTTTGCAAGGGAGGGTGTCTTACCCCATAAAGTGAAGCTTTTTAATCTTTTATAGTAAACGTATCCATTCGTCCACTACACCACCACTACCACCACCATCATCCTTCTTCTATCTCTCACCACTTTTCAAGAGCTTTTTTTATTCCTCCACACCCCTCTTTCTCTTGATGTGTTCTAGGGTTTTGTGCTTGCATCACAATGGCAAATTTTTGTGTAGGAGACCTTCTCAATTTGATGTTCTTCAAGAGGGGGGCCCTCTCAAGCGACTCAAGAAGAGAGCCTTGTGAAGAGAAAGATCAATAGAAAGTGGTCGGAGAATAGTCCTTCCTATTTCTTGAGCATGTGTGAGGAAAAATATTGGGAGTATGATCGCAAGCCTTTTAGAGAGGATAATTGGCACGGCTTTGCCGCAAAGATGAATGCGGAGTTTCCTCAAGAGCCTCAAGAGCCGCAACAGACTTGGAAGCAATGCAGAGACAAGTGGTTGAGAACGAAGCTGAAGTATGGAGAGGAGAAGGAGAAGCAAGGAGCAACAGGTGCAGCACCCACAAAATGGTCACATTATGAGGTTTTTGACAACATGCTTGGAGGAACGGCAAAAATAAGAGGTACCCAAGTTGTCATACAACTCAATGCTTTGTTTTTTTGTGAATGTTGAGAACTTTGTATTTCAATACTTTATTATTTTATGTATGAATGTCTAAGACATATTTTTCTCAAGTCTAGACTCTATGTTTAAAATCACTCGTAATTTGTCACATGCTACATGATTACTGTTTGTATAGGTGTGCCAAATGGTTAGGATCAAGGGACTCGCTTGTCGCATGAGGAGGTCCTCAACTTGAGTGATGATGAGCAGGAGTCTACACCGGTCGCCACTTCCACTGCAGCCTGCAGGCACTTCTAGTGCTCCCATTTCTCCGCGATCCACAGCAGAAAAGCAACCGCATGTTGAGGGACAGGTTAACAAGAGTGCGGAGAAGCGGAGGAGAAAGGTGAGCCCCGGTGATCAAGGCATCGCAGCCGCCATATCTAAGTTTTCTTATGGCATTCTTGAGATTGAGAAAATGAAGTTGCAAGTGACCAGGGAGATTATAGAGAGGAAAAAACAAGGTAGACAATTGCTTCTACAACTTACAAGGACACTTACAGATGGCCGCTTTGTTGCAGAGGCATTAAAGGGCAAAGGTCTACCTTGAGATTTTGCATACCTCTTCATAGTAGCATATGTTTGATAGAGTGATTTCTTTGGAGGTTTTTGCATTACTTTGTATTTCATCAACGTTGTTATGAATTTGGATTTCTTGTAGACTTCTTGGAAGATTTCATTTGGATTTCTCTACAAGGTTAAAAATATTAAATTGTTTTATTTTCAACTCTTATTTGAGTTTATCAAGAGACTTTGACTTCACTAAATGTGACTTTATTGTACCACACAATGTCTAAATTCATTATCATTATGTCAATCCTTAAAGGTTTCAAAAACCACTTTTGGATATTTTCATCAATTTATAGAGGTAGAGAAGAGTTTTAGCATCTTAAAAACAATTGTGCAGCATGGAGAGGTTCAAAATTCAAATGCTCAATGATAGTAGTAGATATGATTAATAAGAATTTTTACACTACATATTATTATGGAAAATGAGAAATGAAGAGAAATGAAAATCTCTAAGATGTATATGCAAAAGTAGGATTATTTTTCTTACTTCCCATACCAATGTTTGACAATGTATGTAAATGTTTGACTTAGGTGAAAGACTAATTTTTTTTTACAAATATAACAAAAGCTCTTTGACAATTTAAAACAAATAAAATTACTTGCTAGTATTAAAATTATCAAATTGCATACAGTGTTGTAGCCGAAACTTTTGTAGCCGAAGTTTTAAAAGTTCTTCATTGTCTTTACATTTCAAAAGTTAACTTTAACGATGACATTTTTTATCTCTAAAACAATTATTCCAAAAAGAATAAATATTATGTCCCCATGTATCTCTTGTATTTTTGCATTTGTAAACAAAATGTGAAGAATTGTGAATATAAAATGCAACCATGGGAATCTGTCCTAGATTTGTAGAAGCTCATTTTGGGGTTTTGGTAATGTAGAGGTTAAGGTGTGAAAATGGTAAGTTTTGTTGATCTTCGCCTTGCGTTTGATCCTCCTTGAGTGCATCATCCTGGCAAAGTTGTCTGCGCGTTGGAGGTGGACCGTTGGTTGGGCGTCGCAAACAAGGTCCAAGTTGGAGTCTGCAACAGCTCCCTGGAAAGCGCTTCCTGCAGCGTCCACTAGAACACAATAAAAAAACCTTGAACAAAGGCACTGACATTGTTCACGCAGGGCCGTTTACGCGGCCCTCCTATGGCACTATTCATCGGATGTTAAAGCAATGCCCCTATAACCTACCAAAACCCCTAATCGTCACCTATAACCAACCAAAATCCCTAACCGTCACCTATAACCAACTAGAATCCCTAACCGTCACATATACATTTGAGATGTATCCAACCCACTTCCATCCCATTACCACACATTGAGCTCCAAATGAGCTTTGCTATCAGCCATGACCCCTTACTTTTGGTGGGCATTTATGGGAGGTACCTATTGGCAGCCACTCCTTTGAAAATTCATAACTAATTCACATTTCATTGGAAAAATATGAAATCACTTGGGTTGAAATTATAATTCAATTTGCTATCACTGATAAATATTACTTATTGTCGTAGTCTAGTAGTTTGTAATTCTCAAAGTTAACCAAAATTAACCTTAAGCGAGCCCACCTAATCAAATCGTTTTCAGGGATTTTTATCGTGTATCAAACTTTCTAAATCTAAGGACAATTCACACTTAATACCTCAGTACATCCCAGAGGATGGCTTCCTCGGTACCTCAGTGACCGGTAACAAGTAACCACAATTGTTTAGTTTAAACTCTGTTGAGCATGAGACTAATTTTTCGGTAAATTTTTACTATGCCCAGAAAGCCATTGCCCTCCGTTCTCGCAGTTCAGAGGCCACAATATCCACAACCTAATTGTACACCATGAAAGAGTTAAAAGGTTGCAACTAGTTTACCGACCTTCACAATCAACCGGAAAATAGTTCCGGTAAACCGGTCACGCAAAACCGGGTTTCAACTACAACTCACATCCATCGTAAGGGTAGAAAACTTTCATCCCTTGATCCCTTAATCACACCTCAGGGATCAAGGGATCTCATCCACTGTACGGGTAGAAAATTGAAAATACTCCAAATTCAAGCTTCACCGAAATCTCTCCCGGTGTACCAAGAAGAGGGATGTTGCTCTACCTCCCTACCAATCCAAACACTTCCCACTGAAGGGATGCTATCATAAATAGCAGTGGGCTTTCCGAATTCCATGCGGTAAGCAACTTTACCCGGTCCAACTGATCTAGGGTTTGAAGTAGATCCCGGATCTTACTCCACCATCTAGCCTGGATATCCTACTCCCTCCGGAAGCGTTAACTCACATTCAACCACATAACATTAAACAAGCCACAACCTTGCACATCCTAGCAAAAGACCCACTAGGAGGACTCAACTCTCTCCCTCTCTACTCACACAAAGTTAACAATAACTCTAGACACAAGCAATGAAGGCAAGCCACAAGCAAAGCAACAAAGAGAAGAGTACTTAAAACAAGAGCCCAAAGCTCCTTAAGTACACAAAGTTCACTAGCTACGCTCTAAAAGCTAGATCCCCAAAAGGTGGGAAATAACATCTAGATTCTAGAATTGAGTGTTGCCTAGTCACGGGCGGATTACCAATTAGGCCGGTATATCAGAAGACTCCCAGTCCTAGACCAGTAAAATCTATTTTAACAAAAGTAGGTAGCTCGAGAATTCACTCAAGTGGTAGTGACTGGGTGCACAATGGGGTTCTATCGACATCACTACTCCCACCTTATTGTTAATCTACTTCATCTAGCAACATCCTATCAACAGATACGATAAATCCACAAAAACGTATAATATAGGCTCATCTAGAAGACTCATCCAGAGGAGTGGATTTATCTTCCGATAAATCCATGGAAGGATTGATTGGAAGACTCGGGGTATCTACGGATACATAGTCAAGAGAATCCACCGGAAGGTTCGAAGTTTCAACTGGGAGGTCTACCGGTAGATTGGAAGTATCCACCAATACATGAAAATTCTCCACCGGATCAATAAGCATAGCTATCGGAGACTCAACCAAATAATCCGTTTGTGAGAAAGAAAGATCAACCGGTTCTTTCCTGGGAGGTTTGACCGGGAGGCCTCGTTGCCTCTTATAAACTTTCTTACCCCACTCCTTGGAAGATGGAGAATCCGCTCAACTCATTGGGCATTGAGTGGGTGGATCATCATCTTCTGAAGAAAGAGATCTTGTATAGACAAACCTTCTCTTCTTCCAGGTTAAGCTTTGGTCTTGCCTTGGTATGGCAACACTCGTCTATCCAGCAAGTAGCTCGGTTAGTGTCACCATAGTCTCTACTGCCTTTGCCTTCGTGTTAAGGTGTTTCTTCTGGGATGTCCGGAGATCCTTCCTTATCTTGGTCAATTGTTCCCGGCCCTCCCAGGCTGCAGTCAAAATGTCTCCGATGTTTTCTATTCCAAACACCTTCCGAAGAGCCCTCTGAAGACTCCTTGCCTCGAGAAGCTCCATCTCCATCTGCTAGATATCCCGGGTCACATCCCGGGAGAACTTGGCTATGTTCTCTACCAGTGTAAGATTTTTGGATGGCCAGGGTGGTGGTGGTGGTTTTTTCCAATGAGACCAAGATGACCTACCGTCGTTCGAGAGTGCCTGAGATGATGACGCCCCCCATGGGATTACTGGTAATGTCAACTGTAGCTCAGTATGTTGGAGAATGGCCTAGGGAGCATGGTCCTGCAAAGCCATCCTATATGTCCAACCTCTCTTCTCATCCGGTTGCAGACAATCATAATACTCATACAAGTGCATGAGGTATGGAGTTAAGAAGGTCTTGGAACATCCACTATGTTGAATTGCCCGCAGCTGAGGCAAAATTATTTCTTCCAACAAAAACCTTCAGTCCGGGAAGGAATGCTTGAAGAATGCATGTACGTAGGTGGTGGCCAACGGCGCTGTGATTCTTTCACGTTGGTTGGGGTGGAAGATTGGGTCTAAAAACTCAACCACCCTCCTCAACCGGTTCTTCGTGAATTGATCACTCCGGTAGCAGTCTGATACGTCGTAGGAATTTGATAAGTGCTTATCCAGCAACTCCCGGTTGACCCCGGGTGTCCATCCCTCCTCTTATTGAACGGAATACACCTCACGCCATACTTTTGTGGTCCATGTCCAGGGATTAGCCCAGTAGACTATCCGGTGTGTCTTGAGAGGTAACAACTTGGCAACTGCATATCCCTTCTGGAAGACCCACAATTTCTCGAATAATCCCATGTAACCCATCCGGATGAGGTCTTCCTCTAATTCTCCTCCTTGCTCCGTCCCCTTCCACTTGTTAGAATTAATCTTGGAAAGCTTCAATGTCCCTGCTGGAGTCATATTGTCTAGAATGGACTAACTCCGGGATGTGCTTGTACTTCCACCAATCACCCTACCAACTTATCACAATTTCCGGTCCGGCCCGGAAAACACAAGTATACCGGGCAACCGGTGTACTTTCTCCGGAACACTTTTCTTAGATTAACGTGGATGTAAGCATTTCACGCATCTAGTAACACAACTAACGAAACAACATCACAATTGACCACTTCAAGCAAAAGAGATAACTTAGGAGAACAAACTTTTTGAAGGGGGTTTCCTGGGTGACCGGAGAAACCGGGAAAAATATGGAAAATTTAGGCAAGACCTAGGAAGAGAAGAACAATATCGAAAACATAAAGGAAGACTTGCCACGAGGCTGGGATAATAGAAAACAAATGATGGGACACAAAGGTAGACGCACAAGTAACAAGAATTCAAGATCTATGACGTAAGAGGTCTAAGTAGAGTCTTCTGGGAGAATTTTTTCTAGACCGGAAATAAGGAAACCAAAATTCATCCCGGGGAAAGGAAAATGAGAAGAGATCTAACAAACGAGGAAGTTGTACAAACAAGAAAAACTCATCAATTGGCATGAATCACCGTTTGCAACTCTTGCCACCTCCTTGTTGCACCCGACACTTCCTTGAAATCGTGGTTAGTCTCTGAATCTTCTCGCCGCGGTCGCGAATCTCCTTGCACCGCCTCCAGGCCTAGTAATCTCCACCTTGTTATGTCTAAAACCTCCTCCACCACTAGTTTGCAACTTCCAAACCCTAGGAGGTTTCCGCTCTTTTTCCACCTTCCTTCGTCTCCTTCTTCTTCTCCTTCTTCTTCTCCTTCTTCGTCCTTTTAGCCTACTCCCTCGTGTATTCGTGTTCGTGTGCTTGTGTTCGTGCTCCCTCATTTTCGTGCTTGGCTGCTTGTACTTGGCTGCTCTCCCCAGCAGCTCCCTCGTGTGCTCCGCTCGTGCTTCTCGGCAGCTCGTGTGTTCATATCTGTTCTCCCTCCTGTTCGTGCTCCCTCCGGATCGTGCTCGGCTACTCGTGGTTGAACCCGTTTGGTACCTTCTTCGTCATGGGTTGGTACTCGGTTGGTGCCCTCTTCGTCCCGGTTATGAGCCCTCATTATTTATTTTTCTATTTTCTTGTTTTCTTTTTCTTTTATATAATATTGAACTCTTATCTTTCCAAATAAGAATTTAAGTTTCCAACAATACTTAACCAAAAGAAAAAAAGGCCTAAACAATGAGAAAGAAGCTACAATTAATCTACCCCTCTAAGGAAAGCTTTGACTTGTTAATTTAGCCCAAGTGGTGATTGGGATCCCTTTCCCCGAAGATCCTTCCCGGGCATTCTTTTTAGGTTTTTTTGGGCATAAACTTGGTGGTTTTAAGGCCCGATTTTAACACCATTATAACACTAATTAACTAGTTAAGCATTCACCTACTTTAACTAATTATTATACAACCTACTTCTACATAATACTAACTACTTTGCCGGTTATTTAAACTAAAAGACACAATTTTAGATAATTTTTTTTGGTAGGGGCAACCAAGTGGGAGTTTCACACTCCCACACCTGAATTATTCTTTGTTCTCTCCATATATGCACATCACTTATTTTGTTGGTCATGGAGGGTCTATGTTACATCATTCATGGTGTGAAATAGTCCTTTATTATTTCACACCAAAAAAAACTCTGGTCTCCAAAGGAGACCGGCGTGAATATAGTGTTTGTTCATTCTCTTCGCTAAGCATATGGCCACGGGACATAGGCTAGTGTAATAGAACTACTCCCCCCTCTCGACGGTAAACATTTTTCTATACTAAGTGTTGTCTACACTAATTGCCTTAGAGACAACAGACATGTCATCTCCCCCAAGGGCTTAGTGGATCCCCATACAACAAGGCCTTGTGACCCCCCACCATAATTGAGTGGACTATGGTGGTAGGCACCATGCCGGCAATAGGACTTGTTATTTCACACCAAATTGCTTCTTGGACACAAAATACTTCTTCAAGGACTAAAATGGTCATGCATCAAGGGTATGCCACAGATGAATAGACTAATATTTTAAAAGAATGATGCGCTCATCTTGACAACCATCTATTACTTTACGCAATATATGACCAAAAGTTGACCATGTAGATAAAACTAGTATGTATAACTATTGTAGCTAGTCTAAATGTTATACATTGGGATGGTTGTTTCCAATAGGTGAGAAGCGACATTCTTTAGGTATATAATATTGGTCATTATATATCATTCAAATGGTATATTCAATGAATTCATAATAGGTGAAGCTTGATGCATTTATGTAAGTCTACGTACATTTCAAATATACACATGTATTTTTGTATATGGAGTTGTATTCTTGGAAAAGGCATGCACTTTGAAGAAAAGAGGGCATACAATCTCAACATAAACTTATAGAGAAAGCATTACATGATGAGTATATATGTAATATTATATTTATATATATATATATATATACCTACCTATACTAGAGTGTTACCCGTGTCCTCCGGACACAACATTTTTTTCTGTCCAAAAAATGTCCACCCCAATCCATCATCCCCCCCGTCCTTGTCCCCTTGTCCTTGTCCCCTTGTCCCCAGTCCCCTGTCCCCGTCCCCTGTCCCCCGTCCCCTGTCCCCCGTCCCCGTCCCCTGTCCCCCGTCCCCTGTCCCCGTCCCCGTCCTCGTCCCGTCCTTTTATCCAAAATTTTATCCAAAATTTCATCCTCAATTCTTTTATAGATCTCTTATTATAAAAGAATTCAGGATGAAGAACACGTCAAATGGATGGACTATCATTTTGGATGAACGATCATTTTGGATGAACGATCCTTTTGGTTGAAAATCAGCTTTTGGATGAAAAGCTAAAAGTTAGGGTTTTGGATAAAAGGACAGGGCGGCGCTGGGGACGAGGATGGTAACGCGTCGATGAAAAACGCTTTTGGATGAAAAGCTAAAAATTAGGGTTTTGGATATAAGGACACGGAAAAGCTAAAAGTTAGAGTAACATTTTCAAAAGAAAAGCTAACATTTTCAAAAAGGACGGGACGGGGACGGGGGACGGGGGACGGGGGACAAGGGGACAAGGACAGGGGGACAATCCATTGTCCCCCCGTCCCCTGTCCCCGTCCCCATCCCCATACCCGTCCCCGCCCTCGTCCCCGCCCCCACCCCGTTCTTTTATCCAAAATCCTAACTTTAGCTTTTCATTTTATCCAAAACCCTAACTTTTAGCTTTTCACCCAAAAGCTGATTTTTCATCCAAAAGGATCGTTCATCCATCGACGTGTTTGTCATCCTGAATTCTTTTATAATAAGAGATAATAATAGGCATCAGTCAGTCTGTCCGCCGCTCCCTAATCCTAATCCTAACCCTAACCCCCTAATACTAACCCTAAAACCTAAAACCTAACCCTAAAACCTAAAATCTAACCCTAAAATCCTAAACCCTAAACCTAAGGCTTCGCCGGAACATGCGCGTTGTTGTTGGTGAATGCCGTGTGGATTTGGGCAACCGTACATTTCTAGAGTGGCTGGGAGAGGACAGGCTGGAGAAGGTGAAGGTGACATGATCAGGTGTCTACGGGCGATGATTGTCGGCAATCACACCTTGAACGGCTTGATCAATGTCGTATATGGAGGAATTGCCGACGGTCAGTATATACTAATATGTGTGTGTATATATATTTTTTTCTCCATACATATATGTGGTCATTGAAATTCCTATATGCTCAAATCAATGAATATTTGTCAAGCTTGTTACATTTAACTTATTCTACAATGTTTTTGTGTGGTTTATTATTTTAAATGCTATCTATATATTAATATGAAGGGTGTACATACATGTGTGATTGAAAAACATAATGACTGTTGCAAACCTTGCAAACCTTGCAAAGGGATGTTTTTGATTTTCAATTTTGACTATATAGTCATCTATTGCTTTTTGTAAACCTTGTAAGAGACTTTATATCTCATCACATTTCGCTAGTGTCTTTTCCATTTTTTTCCCCAATCTACTTGTTTCTTTCTATCATAAAATCAAGTTGTACATATGTACGTCTCATGCATTGCAATTTATAAAAAATTGAGTTGGCCTATATAAAAAACGTCACATGCCCATGTGACGTTTTCATGAATATTGTGTTACATGTGAAGAAAAATTTATACATGATTATTGATGAACTTTTAACTTTTGTCTACTTGATTGTATACAAAAATGACATATCACAGTTCAAAATGCTAACATGACTAACAATAAATCATGTGAAAAACATGATAGCCAAAAGTTCAAGGGTATTTTTATTTAAACTTATTTGAATTGAAACAAAAGTTTTGTATCTGATTAGAGTGATCAACAATCACAAAATAATCATAAGAATTTCTTAAAGACAAATTTCAATCAAAATTTAAGACCAAAATCGTTTAGCATGTGTATGAAATACAACATAGTATGTGGCATGGTATTCATTGTATTATAATGTATTTGATGTATTTTGTGTTGTGTTCCTAGCTTTTCCATGAGTTTTATAACTCCAAATTATGATATGATTTTTGTTGAGTCTTAATGTAATGTGTGCGCAAATTGAAACTTCACATTTTACAGCCTAATTCCTCATGGATTTCATGCAATTGAATTTTAACACCCCCAAAGTCTCATTTTGGATTTCGTGGGCACTAAAGGGTTTTGCCTTCCATAATATGTCAAGATACAATCTCAATGCAAACCACTTCAAACCATTACATGCAAACCCCTAAAGGGCATTTGTCCCTCAAGGGGCTTTTGCCATTTTGTGTGGGTTCCTATGTTGGTCATCATTTGTCACAAGATTTTGAATTTTTCATGAAGATGTGTTACAGTGGTGGCATCGAGGACTGGAGTTGTTCTTGTTCTTGTTCTTGTTCTTCTTCTTCTTCTTAGTGGTAGCTTCATGGGAGTATGATTTTTCCACATGAAACCTCAAGTTTGGATAAAGTTTATGTTGTCCTAAGTGCAATTTGTTGGACTTTTCTTATCCTAAACATCTCCGAACTTCTATAGACATTGAGGTTTTATTATACAAATGCATTGTAGTATTGAAATCCCATATTAATGCAAGTCAAACACTTTTGCAAAATTGTAGGATAAGTACCAAAAGTCTATCTTCTACAGAAAATTGAAAATTTAATGATATTTTGTTTTTGTTTCAACTACTACACAATGTGGTTGAAACCTTGTTTTTGACCATTTCAATTGTGATTCTATAACAAATCCAATAGTGGCGGTTTATGAACCTTCTTTGCTTGCACAATTATTACACCGGTCTTCCACCTCTAAACATTAGCGTGCAAGCAATCGACACTATATAAACATGGTGGTATAAAATTTGGACCTTGCATAAATATAGAATTTGATACAAAGTGAAGTCAAAGTCTGCTAATCCTTGCAACATAGGGAACAAAAAGAACCGTTGTCTTCACTTCAAATACTATGATCTTCCAACAGTTGAGGTGAAAGTTTACAAAATTTTGTGAGCATGTGATTTTATTGATATCAATCAAGATCCTCTAATTAGAAAATGAAATATAGCATGTAATTTCCTTTTCCAATCTTTATCCTAGAATGGGCCATTGTGAAGTATCTTTGGTGTGGAATTAGTCAAGGAACTTCTGAGATTAAGATCAATTTGGTAGTTAATTTCTGAAATTGAGCGCAATAATAGAATTCAAATTGTGCTCTAACTAAACTCTTTACTTAGCAAACTTAATAATTGCCACCATTTGGAAAATTGATACTCTCTAGCATTATCACTTCTAACCTCTCTCATAGAATACAACCTCTTTATGTAACAATGGCAAGAAGCAAATATATTGAGGATTTGCAATAAGTTCTTATGTGAAGGCAAAAGATCCGCAATGAATAAGCTACGTAACATACCAATAGACTAGAACTAGTGTTATTACGGCCTTTTATTTAGAAACCATCAAAGACAAAGTTTTCTAATGAACCTCACATTTAAAAAACCATAATTGACAAGGCTGATGATAATGATACAAGAGACATCACATGGATGAACATAATGTGTGTCAGTGACGGAATGAGCATGGCCCATCATAAACAAAAAACTTGTTATTATTGGTATTTGACAGTATTTCCAAAAATCCAAGAGTTTGCCATGTTATTGGTTCTAGAATGTTAATGATGATAATTCAATATATAAGGTTCAAAATCATTTATAGTTGTTTAGGCTATTTATAAGTTCACTCAAACTTTCAATAAGAAAGCCATATTGACCTTAACATTATTAATTGTTTATTCTTAATAGCACTTAGAAATGAAAGAGCTCTTTAAACATTAGTTATTAGAAATGGACGAGGTCTTCAAACTCAAGTTAGAAAAAACTTTAGTCACTTTGAAAAGGAAGAAGGGGAGGTCATGTTGTATTATGAATCTTAGTTGCATGTTTCCTTCTTTAACCCCTAAAGTCCCAAGGCATTTCCGCACCAAAAACACTTCAAAACTACTCCTTTTAGTGCAATGACTAAGGAAGAAAATAAAACCTTATATTTCTACATTTAATTGTAGGATCTCAATTAAGACTTGTTAGGTAATGTACTCACATAATTTTAAAAATTCAACCACATGGATTGAAAGATTATAGTGCTTGAAGTAGAGAAAGCGGTTAATTTTCTTCCCTGCTTTGACTTCACTTGGTGTCAAATTCTTGTACTATACAAGGTCTAAAAATTCATGACCATCATGTTAAGCATGATGGTTTTCTTGTACACAAATTTTTTAAGGAAGAGAAGGGTTGTAGCATATTCAGAGCATTGTGCAAGGAGTGGAGGTTCAAAATTTGCCAATTCACATTTTGATTTTTTTGAAAATTTAGTATGCTTCAGAATCAAAATCCAAATGGCCAACTAGAAGGTCTACACCTTATCTTGTGGTAGAGACAACATGTGACAATGTGCAACAATGTTTGACAAGTGATAATGTGCTATTTTTCACTAAAGACAAAAAACATTGTTCGAAAGTATGAAAGGAAATAATATTTCTTGCTAGTATTGAATGCATATGGATGCATAGGGATGAAATTAACCCTTAAACGTCGGGGCGAACAAAATCTGGTTGATGGAAGAATGTAAAATGCTCCCACGTGATGATAAAACATTACTTTCATCCAAGTTTTTGTGAAGGTGTTGTCAATGAGTGCATGTACCACATGCACTATAGATACCCTTCATAGAGTGTGTAACTTTTTCTCTAAACAAGAAAATGTTTGTGACATGGAACTCAACGTAGTGTATTTTAGAAACTTCTAGCTTTAGCTCTAAATCTAAATTTGAGTCATTAACATGATATTTTTTGGAGTTGAGTCCAACTAATGAAATAAAGTTGATCAAATTTAGATTCTAATCCAATTTGAAAATTTGAAAAATACATAAAATTGAGTAACTTATTGCAATTTTAACTTTGGGCCTATTAACAAGGATGACCAATTTTCTAATTTTAGCTGAACACGGAAGTTTCATCTACACCACAAGTTCCAGCGCAATAACGTACACCTTCAGTGAAATTATCATATTTTTTACGCAAAATTTGTATATGATATGAATATTCTTCAAATTTTCTTCAAAAAATCACAATAATTTGAATTTTCACAGAAAAATCTTGTGATTTAAGTGACATGAACAAAACATGTGGTGTCATCTCTGAAAAATGAAATAAAAATATTTCCGCTTACATTTCATGAAAAATTAGAGCACACATTAGAATGAAAATTGGGATTGATGCCATGGTCATAGCTGTGTCAGTCATTTAAGGGTTAATGAAATTTGATGAAAATGATCAAACTTGATGAAACACGTGACATATTTGCATAAAAATGGTATTCATCTAATTATAGGCTTGATGGTGAATAAAAGTGGGGGCAAATGGCACAAAAGCCCAAATCCAATAAAATATCACTGGTGGATGTAGGTAGTCAAACCTTGTAACAGAGAAAGTGATGGGTAGAAATGGGCAAAGTACTTGATAACCATCATCATAAAATGACCAGAACCATGATAGAACTTGACCCGAAACGGTCATCAGGAACCAACGCACTCATCAGAATCTTACCATATTTTCCTGAACAGCCACAGAAATAATCAAGCCAGAAGATATTTCACAGCTCTGCCACTGACCAAGCACCCGCCCATCCAATCGCAGCACCACACTTCGCAACAGAGGCCCAGGAAGCAGAATCTCATGACTCAGTGCTTGGTCTGTAATAGCTCGTCTTCAGTTGCAGCACAGGACCCACAATGAAGATGCCAGTTCCAGAACACGGACTCTTTCTCCCACGCGCTTCCGACTCACCAAGCGATCACGGCACAGGCTTCCAAGCCAGGTCTCGGCCATCCAAACCAACAGTGCACCTTGAATCAATCACTTGTCTGCAGCGAGGGACCCACATCGATGCCTATTCATGGGGGAGCACTACAGTGCAACGCGTTCATGCAACTGTGATGCTACAGGCACTGGGCAAGTTGGATCACTGACCATGCAAGCGCCGTAAGTTGCTTGGTCTGCAGAGCACCATCTTAAGAGCCACGCTGTTGACTGCTTGCAATACTCACTCTCATCTCTTCCCCTAAAGAGCTGCTTCTCTGCCTTCACATCTCCGTGCGGTTCTAGTTCTTACCTTCTCTAGGACTAGAATCAGTCACTCGGTCTTCGACGGTTGTTGACGATCTCTCAAGGTGGCTGGTGCTGGAGCAGCGCCGTTGCCAGACTCCATTGGCCGCCGTGCACGCCTTCCCAGGCGCGTACTGTGTAGATTGCCGCTCTACTGCTCGGGGTGGGTTGGTGGCTGCTTTTCAAAGCTGTGACGGTCTGTTGGGGAGCTTCGCAGAGTTTGCCAGATCGAGAGAGCAGGTCGAAAGCGCCTGTGTGTCAGATCGAGCAAGTATTCGATCACATGTTTTTTTCTAGGTGAGTAGCAACAGGTAGTGTGCACGATATGGACCGTGTGGTTGCTCGATGGTGACGTTTGTGATTCTCGCCTGCAAGGTCTCGCTGCGTTGAATTGTTGAACACTTGTTCATGTTGATCTGTCCGGTCTTTCGTTTCGTTTAGTTTCGTTTCGTTTTCGGAAGAGTGGAGAGGTGGTTGATGGCTTGAAGGTTTTGTGGAGCGAAAGGGTCTTGATATTCTTGCCTGAATCTTCTTCCTTGCTAGTGGTCGACATTGAATATTGACGCAAGTTTCCAGTCACAGACATACTTCTGACCGGAATGATGTGCACCTTGTCAAGGGTCATGTAGCAGGCATCTCTTGAAGCCGCAGCGGAGGTAACAGTACTGCTTAAGTCACAACAGGTCATAACTAAGTCCGACTTGAGACCAGCGACTGGACGAAAGTATAATGTATTTGAAAATCACCAATCTCTTCCATGTTTGAAGATTTGCCACGAAGCTCTTCCATGTTGTGGCGACGGACGAGCAGGTGGTCCTCGTTGTCATGGCAGGGTGTTTGCAGTGGTGAGCGGTTTCGGGGTTCGCTGTGACATTTCTCTCCTCCGCCTGGCAGGTGAGGCTCCACTTTACAAGACCTGTGTTGCAGTCGCGACTTGGATGCTAAGTAAATCTTGTGATGGGAAGATGATGCTCACTTCTTAGGATTGTATGAGCTTGACAGTGGTGAATGGCATCGGTGCCCCTTCCTCGGTTAGTGAGGGTTACATGTTTCTCTACGATTATGAGAGGTCTTTGATTGAATTGGAAGCGATGTCCTTACTGTTGGTGGTTCTTGGTTGAAAGGTTATTGTACAGCAAGTAGTCCTTGTTGGAGAGAATTTCCTTCCAAGGAATCCCCGAGGACGAGAGCGGGAGGCTGGGGCTGAGATTGTTTCCCTGCGCCTGGCTTAGTCAGATCACTGATCATGGAAGCGCCATAAGTTGCTGGGGGCACCGTCTTCACAGCCACACTGTTGTTTGCTGCCAGGCTCATCTCTTCCCGTGAAGAGTTGCTTCTCTGCCGTCACAGCTCGGTTCAGTTCTAGTCCTTACCTTCTCTAGGACTAGATTCAGTGTCATGGTGTCTTTGCTGGACGCTCTGTTGTGGGGACGGACGAGGTGGAGCTCATAGTGGAGGTATTTGGCGGGTGACATGGACGTGCTCCTTGTTGACCTGGCGGGGTGTTCGTAGTGCTGAGCGGTTTTGGGGTGCGCTTTGGAGAGCAAGATGAGGGGTGTGATAGTGGCCATGGTGTGGCTGTTGAGCTTCTGGACCTCGTTCCGAGCTTTCATTATGATTTCTTGGCTGAAGATGCGTCCCTTGGACCAAGGTAGAGTGGATCCTAGTGTGGGCATGGAGCAATTGCAATCCGCTGAAGGTCCGAATGAGTCGGCCCTGGCAAGTTTCCTCTCCTTACTAACGGGAGATGGGATCTTAAGATATAGGGGCCTCATCAATGAGGGATTTGAGTTGTATATGGAAGTTGGTGGTGGTTGGAGGGAGTTCTTAGTTGATGAGGTGACCCATGGTGAATTTTTGGCAACAATTGCCTCCTCCAGACTTAACTATTGCAGTATTCATGTTTCTACAAGTCGGAAGGGAAATGAAGTGAAACTGATGGAAGAAATTGTGGGAGCCCTAGTGTCCAACAACAATTTCAAAAGTGTAATACTTCATTTTGGTAGATGCTCAGCACTTGAGATGCTAGCGTGCGTCTCAAAGTTGCTCTCTGGAAACAAGGCCATGAAGTCTCTAGATTTGAATTTGAATGATAAGGAAGAGCTGGTGGGTAAAGAAGCGGCAGAGTTGTTAGCCAATGGTTTGCGTGAGAATCAAGTCTTGAAATATCTTGACTTATGCGGCATTCAGGGACTTGTGGATGATGAGGCAATGGAGGTGTTACTCAAGCCCCTTAAGGATAATGACAACGTTCTTGAACGTCTTGAATTTCAAAATATTACAAATGTGGGGTTGGAGCACTTGGGTGTCATGCTTGGGTCGAATACATCCCTCCAAGATGTTGTATGTTGGAATCTTCATATGATTCACAATCCAAAGAGGGGACAAGAGGTTCACATGAGAGGTTTGAATAGTTTGAGTAAGGCATTGTGCATCAACAAGACTCTCAAAGTATTACATTGTCCTCTTGAGAGTAGCATAGAGTTAAAGGTGTTGTTGGAGCCATTGATGCCCATAAACAACAGTCCCCAAGCCAATGTCACCCTCACAACTCTGATCATTGGATGGAGTACAATTGGAGGGAAAGAAGGGGTGGATCTCTTGGCAGACATGATTCGGACGAACACATCCTTGTTCTGTTTGGAATTGGATGCGTTGAGGGAGATATGTGGTGGTACTCATGATGCAGTTGAGAATGTTGTGGCAATCATGGAAGCGATGAAGAAAAATAAATCATTGAAGATACTGAGTTTACATGCTTGTTCTGCTGTTGCTGGTTACAAAGTCTTGGGGACCATAATGGACATGTTATTAGAGAATCATCAACTAGAAGAGATCGACTTGGGGGATACACCCTTGGAATACTCCGGAGATTCAAAGTATGTGCAACATGTGTTACAGAGGAGGAAGAAGATGAAATTATGGGAATTGATCAAAGGCATGGCAAACATGAGTCCGAAATCAGGCCGAGTGTTTTTGTGTGGAAACCCACATGCTGGTAAGACTTATCTATTTCTTTCGAATAGCGTTGTCATAATGTTCAAATAGTATGAAATCATGGAAATCTATTATTTTGTATTATTGAATTTTTCATTTATGATTGCATTATGAGATAGTTTGGAGAAAAGTGTATTTTGAATGCATTTATTAAAGACTTAATGGGGTTGTTCAAATCGGGGATAAGATTGAATCATACATTGATAAAATCATATAATTCATACTAGGATGGGAGATCAAAGTTTGATCGATACAACATTTAAGTCTTAAAGCAATATAATGCTTCTACAACATAAATTTCAATAGAGAACTTGTATATTGTAGGGTTTATAATAATTTTTGAACCACACAATATAGAGATTTGCATCAAGTTTGTTTACATTTCATTTCATTACAAAAGAAGAAAAGTGATTGTCAAATTAGATTTAGAACTCAAATTGTAGTACTTGGTATAGAATTTCAAGGTTTTTGCACTAAGTTTTACCAATAGTTTCTTGTTATTCCAAAATTTCAAAGAGTTCAAATTTTTTGACATGAATTTAAAATCTGCAGCAAAAACTACTTTGAAACAATCTCATGCATCAAATTTTGTCTAAGATTGTAATCTTGTACAATGGAACAAAAATTACTTTGCAGGAAAGACCACATTACGCACGTCTATGAAAGGATTACATGAGTTTCACAATAAGCAAGCTTCACGCCTCTCTACAACCAATCGTAGGAAAAGGATTCTTCGAGAGATATTTGGAACCTCCGAAGTCCCAAATCTACCTAAAACAAGGCTCGAAATTGAGCGAACGCGAGGCATAGAGGTTGATCATGTGGAGTGTGATGGTATTGGCATCTCCATATGGGACATGGCCGGACAAACGGAATACCATTCATTTCATGACCTTGTGATTCCAAATCTCTCTGCCGATGGGAGTTGCTCTTTGTTCCTCCTCACATGCAATCCAATGCAGATGACTTCCCTTCAGAAGCGCAACATCTCGGATATAAAGGCGGAGGTTGAGTATTGGTTGCGATTCATTGCATCCAACACAAGGCGCTCTTGGCAATTCCGACCACATGTGTCAATAGTGATGACACACCATGACCATTGGCATGATGAAGTCGATTTTCAAAGCCGCATAGAAGAAATTGTTGCGGAATTGCAGTCACAATTTGAGGAGATGCTTGGATTTGACACCAAGAGGACGATCTTCATGGTGGATGGAGGAGATGCATCATGTGCTAGCATGGTGTTTGATTTCATGAAGAGCCACTTGAAGCAATTGCTAGCAAGATTGCCAAAGACCATCAAGGCTTGTTCGGAAGTATAATGTCTTATTGCAGAATGGAACATGGAGATATCCAAGCATGTGCATGGGAAACAAAAGTCAAGGCTACCTTTGTTGAAATGGGATGAATTCTCGGATAATATTTGCAAAGGAGTTGAAGAGCTCCAAGATAAAGACAAGGAACTTGCTCGAAGGAAGCAGGAGTTTGTGGCAATATCATTGAATGATGGAGGGCACATAATGTACCATGAAGAAGGCAAGTTTGTCATCACCAATCCCCATTGGTTTTGTCATGACATCATGGGAGAATTTTTACATCGTTGTGCAAACATGGATCCCAAGCTTGAGATGGTCTCTGCTCATGGAATTATCTCAATTAAACATGTGAAGCAAATTCTTATGAACATCATGGGAGGCGAAGGGCACAAAGATCTTCTAGATGCAACCTTGAGCATGATGATGAAGTTGCACATGTGTTACGAGCAAGATGACATGAATATTATGATACCATCTACCTTGCAAGAACAATGCGAAAGGTTGAGTTGGCTCACAATGCCTCAATCTGACAAGCTTGTGTATGTTGGAAGAAGGTTGTCTTGCAAAGATGCAAAGCGAACAATGTTGAGCTTGGGCTTCTTTCCACGTTTGCAGGTGAGGAATATATATTTTACATCTTCATTTTGTTGGATTTGATACTTCAAGTTTAGATGTTTTTCAAATGTTTAGTTGTTGACATGATCCATTTTGATGTGTGGGTGTGTTGCTCTTGTCAATATAAGGTGTCATTTACACTTGTGAATTGGTGCAATGTGTAGGTTTCTTTCTTCCAGGAGTTTCACAAGAACAATGTTGGTGATAGCTACCAACTATGTCAAGATGTCATCATGTTTGTGTGTGATGGCATAGAAGTCATCATTGAGTTTGATCATGTTGACGTGGACATTTTGTTGAGATCCAAGCTATGCAAAGACACGATGCTAGAGTTTCTTGAAAATGGCATCGTGAGACACATTCAAGACATGCTAATGAATCCAACATTGGGATGTCCTGGAGTCATTCTTGTGGAACACATCTTGAGACCTAGATGTGTTGAAGAGTTGGTCAAAATGAAGGACCGTAAGGACCAATTTGTTTCCATGGAGGAGTTGGAATTGGAAGTCGTGACTCGTGGATTTGGTGCTACACACAATTGGAAGGTATGTGGGCATTTGAAGAGAGGTTATGACGAAGTGAAGGACTTGTTGGGAAACAAAGCATGGGCAAAACTTCTCGAGAAGCGGCACAATGATCTGGAAAGGTACCAAGAGCAAGTATTGCAAATCTCAAGGAGGGAATTTCCAAGGGATTCTCCAATTGACGAGCAGGGAATGGATTCCACATGGAGATCCACAATATGGCAAACTGTCCAAAAACCCATCAACCTTGTAAGAAGTTGTCCAAATTTACTTCTAAAACATGTGAATGTGAAGTTGGACAACATTGATCGGAAGTTGGATGTGATCATTAGAAAAGTGGATAATGTTCTTCAAATGCAAGAGAATATCTTGAACATGCAAAACAATCTTTTACGTGAAGTGTCATCAAGCATCAAAGATTTGATGGAGCTTTCAATCAAAATGCAACAGTCACAAGTTCCAAAGCTAGCTTATCTTTGTGAGGTTGGGCACAAGAAGCTTTTGACACGCTTTGTACCCGGCCTTGTAGAGTTTGACCTTCATCTAATGTGTGAAAGCAGAGATGGAATTCATGAGATTGTGGGCCAAGAGGGATGCAAGGTCAACTTTGGCACAAGTGGGACAAGGACATTCATGAGTATGTTGATGTGGGGGTTGAAGATGGCAACAATCTTGACAAAGATTGGAGCACATGTTGCTGGAGGAATGGGTGGAATGGTTCCAGATTTTGGTGAAGGTTTACAATTAGCGGGCTTGATTCTAGACACGCCAGGTGTTGTGGATGAAGTGTCTGCAGCGTGCTTGAAATTACTCCCACATGACATAAAAGGGGGTGCTAGGGTTACAAAAGATGATAGGTTGAAGGCAGAGAAGTGGTTGATTGAGGTTTTAGAGCCAAAGTGCAAGGAGGGAACATTCTTTGAGATGTTTAGGTTGAGGAAGGTTGTGTATAGAGGAGATGATAGTAGAAAGGGGTCCATAGCTTGGTTGTGTGACCATTGTGAGAAGAATGGCATGCAAAGTGGAATGTTGTATAATGATTGAGATTTTTAGAGTGAGTAATTTGTCAATGACAATTTTTGTAATGTTTGTAAATATTTATCATTTTTAGTGTTTTGCCGCTTGTAGACTTTCAATGCTTTTCAATTTTTGGATTGGACTTGTCATTGTGTGTGTTGGCTTGGGCAATGGAGGTTTTCGTATGTAATGGTCCCAGGGACGAGGACATGCGGCTTGTGAAGTTGGTGGAGGCCATGGGTTTGTGTGGATGCAACGGTGGTGGTGAAGCTATTGTCGTGCTCTGCGAAGCTCTAGGAGTGGAGCGAAGAAAGCGATTGATGCTTGGCCTTTGAAACAAAAATTCTCTACTAATTGTTTGGAGATTGAGGGCGATGTAAGTTCGTACGAATTGATGAACCTTTGAGCACATGTGAATGAAATCATAGCAGTCATGTTCATAAGTGTTGTAACCTTATTAGCCTTTTAGTAGTGGATAAGGGTCTCAAGTTCCATGTTCATGAGTTCATAATACCATTACGGCATCGAAAGTGTCACTTGCACTTGCGACGAAAGAATCATCTAACATTGTGGCTCGCATGTTGTGATCCATGGTTTGAATCCCGTTTGCATGCACCGGAGTTAGGCATCAGGTTTGCGTGTTGAAGCTAGGAGACTGCATCATCTAGTTCGTCAGCACTTTTTATGACCGACTCGGTGGATGAACGAAGCTTGTAAGTAGTGTCATGCGACCTACAGATGATTTTATGATTTCAAAGAATGCCCTCTCAGACAATGAGGATAAGCATAGGCCTGAGGGCACCGTGGATGCCAGCCACTTGGCTTCCTTCTTCACAAACTGGAGCTTCTTAGGGTCAATGAGTGGAGTTACTCGTGTAGGCCTCATTGGGAACATTAGAAGAACATCTGCAAAGTTGAGCAGGTTGGCTTTGCCATAATGAGTTGCATCAATGGCGCGGGCGGGTTGTGCTGAGTTAGACATGAAGTCAGTGATCCAGACCTTATCTTCGCCCTCCGTCATCTCTACTGCCTAAATTGTGTTGCTCCCAAGAGTCTTACACCTATGACCGAGGTCCGACATGCTTTTCTTTTCCACTTGAAAGAAGCATCTCCATGCTTTCATGAATCTTGACTTCATCTCTATAGAATCTGTTTTTGGGCTTTAGGTTCAAAGAACCTTGATATAGTTTAATGAACCAATTTTGGCCTTTGAGGCTTCTTCATCTTCTTCCTCATCACCAATGTAGTTGAGAAAGTAGTTTCCGCTATGGTTGAGAAAGTAGTGTTGACTTATAGTACTATGTAATATATGTCAAGCTTGTTTGAAAATCCAAAAGAAGCAAATTTACTTAAGGAGGTACCTCAATCTCAATAAATTACATCAAGGCATCACAAGGCAACTATGAAATTGTGGATGCCAAAGTTATAAATTTCAAATAGCCAAGGTACAAGTTTAAGTTCAAGAATGTGCACAAATACCGACAGATTCTATCGCCACCTCATCACCTACTTTGTTCCACAGATAGACGTGCAAAGGAGCGAGTTCGTGTCTGCAATTGAGTCGATCATCATCTTCGGCTAGGTAGGGATGGATTGGGTCCAAGATGCAAATGGTGCTCCTGGTGGTGCTTCTGGCAGTGTTGTTCCATACAGTGGAGTCTGGCCAAGTATTGCATGAGGCGCAGGTGCCGAGTACGCCAAGTACGCCCATGACGCCCGAGTACGCCAGAGATACCGATCAATATGCCGACAACGTCCATGAACCCGTAGCACTTCATTTGTGTGTTTCATCTTCAGCGGCTTTGATATTGGATTTGTGTTCTTGAAGAAATGGTGGATGTAGGGACCTAAAGTTTAAGTCGATCCTAGCACTAGTAGGAGCTGGATTAAGAGAATTGATCAGACTGCTTCTGACTGAATTACCAGATTCCCCAAATGTATTGATGAATTACCTTTGTATATGCCAGAAATCATCTTTTGCTTTATGTTACTTCCTTCGTGTGTTGTTTTCGTACGCAGTTGCGATGGATGAACTCGTGGTAGTCTAAGTACTAGGATATGTGGTTTCCTACATTAAAACACGTTCATAGCTATTGCTTTCTTTAAAATCCATGCTTTGTTCCCCCCATTCTAGTAGTGGTTCTTGCAGCTTTGGTCGTTAGGGTGCAAGTCAATCGAGTGACTGTTTATGATGAGAATTACCTATTTATATGCAATAAATTTTATCTTCTTCTCTTTGTCTTTTTTTTTGTGATGGATGGCAATGTTTTCATTGTGGTGATTTCGATTTTGGTTGTCAGAAGCAATGGAATTAATAGGATCAGAATTGCATATGATGGATTGCCATTGTACTTCAGTTGAGTATATGTTGTGGGTGTTGTTTGTTTAACGTTAATTTCTTTGTTGTGGTGGCAATTTTGTTTCTAACTCGTTAGTGTAGGGAGTGCTCTGTAAAGGTGCATATCTAGTGATTTATGGAATGAGAGTCTCATTTTGGTCATTGGAATAAGCGAAGTGTATATCTTTTATTGATTGTAAGGCTCTCACTCATGTGGCAAAGTAGAAGGAAACTTTGTATTCTCTGTTTAGCAGCTTCAAAATCTGTGTTTCTATTTCTTCGAATATGGTAATATTGTTGTAAATATCTTTTGACAGAAATGGATTTTGTTCGAACAAGAGGACTCAGAAACCTCTACTAGTGATCGTTGTGGAGATGATGAGGATGGGAGGCAAATGTGGTTTGAACTTAACCCCTAAAGGACAAAAGGCATTTTAGAGGAATCTCTACCCCATTGATCAGTAAGTGCCAAGATGAAATTTTTGAGAATGTAACTATGGGATCTTCTTCTAAATTTATATGAGATGATGTGGTATAATAATTGTGAGCTTTAACCGCACAGATTGAAAGATAATTCCAGCCAAAGTGAAAAAATTGTCCCCCGAATGGATACTTAGTCCTTTAGAGGTTACTATAGTTAAAGCTTCTGTTGAGAGTAGAATAATAATTAGCTTGGAAAATACATTGTTTTGTTTTTGCTAGTAAGGTAATTCTAATTTGAGACTCCAATGTGCGCCAAGCTAGGTAATTTACTAGGGCCCCATGCCTCAATAGAGATGCTCATAGCCCCACCGTTTAACCCTCTAACGACGAGGCCATGCACGGGGGCCTCAATTTTTTAATAATTTAATAGATTCTACACAACATCATCTACACCATGAGTACATTTCACTATTTACTTTTTTCACAGAAATCATTGTAATTTGATATTGCCTCAATTGATTGGAGATAAAAAAAAGATGGGTTAGATGGATGAAAGCATTGTGCACAACTGCTCCAACTAATGCAAATCAATCTAAGAGTTCAACCACCCGTGGCTCCCAGAAAACAAATCTCATTGACCACATTCTAGTTCCTTCGTACATATAGGGTTAAATGAAAAGTAGTATGGTACGAGATGAATGACAGCTCTAAAGGAATGGCGATGGAAGGAGGACACAACTATGTTCACTATCAAGAGTTGGGCGCACACAATGAAAGTTGTGGTGACGAAAATGGGGGGTTTATTTTGAAGACATATTTGTAAATAGCTCAACATGTTGGTTGCACTGACTCGGTGGAGATTGCCGTGGACCTACTAGTCCTTGATCTCATCAATTGGGTCCGCTTGCCAAGCCGAAGTCTCTCGCCATAGAACTTTGAGAATATGCAGTGAATAGTGGCATGGACGCAAACCCAGAAAACATGTAACACCTCACTACTCCAGGAGCTTAGATGTTTCTGCAAAGCTGCGGATTTCTTGAGCACATGATTCATGTCAATGTCCATAGCCATGACAAGATGAGGCCGAGCCAAAATCCTAAATCCTATGCCTTGCTAAGACCAATTGATTGGCCATAGGACTCAGACACGGTCGTAGGAGAGGGGAAGGAGGAACATGCCATATGTCATGTTGGGGGCACATTCCAAATTTTAAGTGGAAGAAAATTATGTTAGAGCTGGTGCACTTAGGGAAAAAGGGCCTTAGAAAAAAATAAAGGTATTTTTGAAAGTCTTATTCAAAGGGCAAAGCTTAGGCAAATTTGGGATGAAATACAAGAACATAGTTTGATATATTCAACATAATAACAAGCTTTACAAATATTCCATGGTTTGCACATGAAAGAACTTCAATGATCACATATATACATGAATATCAATATCATCACATAATTATGGACTTCTCATGTATTGCTCTCTCTGTAGGTTTATATTGAAATTATAGGCATTTTGATTTATTTCCCTCTTCTCTTCAAAGAGGCTGATGAGCACGTCTTTTCCATAATACAACTCCATGTATAAAATCATGTATTTCTTTGAAATATACATAAGAAAATCATGTGTTGTTTGAAATATACATGCTTACATCAATGCATCAAGCTTCACATAATATGAACTCAATGAATACACCATTTGAATGATATTTAATTGCCAATATAATATATCATCTATACTAAAAGTATGTCACTTCTTGCCTATAAATAACAGTCATTTGGGCGTATGACATTTATTCTAGCTACAATTATTGTACATATTATTTCAATCCTATATTCTACATGACCTACATTTAATCCTATATTGTGCAAAAATAATAGATGGCTCTCAAAATGAGCCCATTGTTCTTTAGAAAGAACAATCTTCTATCTATAGAATATCGTTTAATTCCTAAAGGCCCAATGTCCCCTCGAGGGACATTTTGAGTTTGGAAAGGGTACCACGTTCTCAAATATAGGCATGATTTTTTGAGATTTTCTATTGGATGGGAAACTTGTATTAGCTTTCCATAGACATAATTTTCTTAGAAATCCGACTTATAGTTCAAAAGTTACAATTTTTTTATGTAACATACACAAATAGTGCAGCGGTTTAGTGTGACATATAACAAATAGTGTAGCAATACTTCAATTAACTGTAAATTCAATAGAAATTTGAGTTTTTTTCCATTTAAAAAAAAACTCTTCTTGGAAAGAAAATGGAAATCTTTGTATTTGTATGGATTTTTGAATTTCAAAAATATGAGAAGGATATGATAAATGAAAAAATTGAAGTGTATTTTTTATTCTTAGCACATAATTCCATTGCAAGATTTTTAAGGACATCTTCTACCCCTCTTTTAATTCTAAAATTTGGTGCACATGCGCTTAACATGGACCTTTAAAAGCTAAAATCAAAAAAATCATGGACCCTAGTGCAAAATAATGCCATAGAAGGTGGTCGAAGTTTGTTGAAGGTGTTTAGTATGACCTAAAGAAGAGTTTATGTCTCACTTCAAAGGCTAATATCTTTCAATCCGTACGGTCAAACTAAACAAAAGTACTACCACACACACTTGTTTAATTGTAGTATAAGATCCAAAAATTAAATATGTAAAAACTATGATTATTTGCATTTTGTGTTGAATGCATTGAAACTGGCAGTTTTCAGTGAGTTTGGGTGTTGAAATGCCTTTGGTCTTTTGGGGTTAAGTCCTTAAAGAATGTTTTGTGTCCAAGGGACAATTTTGTGTGAAATAGTGAAGGACATATGAGAATAACGCAACAACAAATGAATGGTGCCACATAGGGTGAATGGTATGACAGGGAATGAATCGTGCAGAAGTGGATGAATTGCACCATAGCAGGCATGTTTAAGGGCCCTCCGTGAGCAATTCCTTTATTTTGAAAAACTAATTTAACTCGATTGTTTTAACTGTTTTTTCCTCCTTCCTAATCGACGCCACCACGAGCCCTATTTTCAAAGCACCTCTATTTGCACATCATTGACCCGTGGGATTTCAAGAGGTTACCTTCTTCGGAAAGATCATCCATCTTCTTGACGAGCTCATGAAACCAATTCGAGTCCAAACGACAAAGATCCGTCATCCGCCGTTCATGTATACGAAATTAAAAAAAACACACACATAATCTTGAATCGCTGACCTCACAAACCAAATTTATTGCTCTGGCATTTTTTTCTTGTGAACATCATCTTCCAAGTTCTGTTGGGCCCTAGCCTAGCTCCTCCTCCTCCTCCTCTCTTGCGTACTCATGATTCCAACTATTGCCAACAAAACCACTCCCTCAAACCGCAACAAAGACGCATCCCTAACGCAGCCGTCGAAACATCAAATCCGCGTTCCAAACTCTAGCTCATGATACAAAACTCACAAAACAACAAAACTCTAGACGTGCTCAATCTCTTGAACCCCTCACCTCACCCACACAAACGAGACGCATGCCTCACGCATCAGTCCCTCACGCATTAGTCGGAGCCATTGCCAAACGTACGTCAAACTCTAGCACAAAACACTACAAGAATTGAAACGAAACACCAAATCGGACAAGTCGAGTGGCGTCGAAACCAACATCGGAAGCAAAGCGAGTGCCGTGGAAAATCTGCCAATCTTCGAGCTTGCGGCGACAACACAAAAGTTTCTGATCTTGGAGACGCCATCGCACGATCGGGAAGTTGGAATGCCAAACCAAACAAAAATGACAAGCATCACCAATGTGTCTACATTTCTCTTGACCTCTTCGGTGGCCTTCTCCAAATGTCAGAATCTGCCGAATTCATAGATTCAGGGACAATCAACAGGGATGACAAAAGACGGCCACCCTCGTCCGTTTTTAAAGGGATGGAATGTACGCAACTTGCAGATTTACATGCAAAGAGGATGGATATGTCTAAATATGTCATATCGTTTTGACAATCGTTGCCTTGTTCGTTAGTTTTTGACGTGTGGTCAATTATTTTTTGGTTTAAATGGCTTGATTTGATTCAAATCATAGTCTCAAACGATCGTCTATGCGTTGTTAGAAGCAAAGGCGCCATTGCACCTGGAAGCAACAATATCTGCTTTTCTTGTGGATTCAAAATATGGCCCTATTATTGTATTGACTAAAGTGTACCCACTCTCTCCAAGAGTTTGTGATGAGATTTACAAACGACTTCTTCAATTCCTAAAGGCCCAAGGCATTTTTACACCAAAAACACTTCAAAACTCGTCGTTCCACTGCAATGAGTAAGGAGGAAAATGTAAACTTTTATTTCTACCTCTATCCCCAGGATTTCAATTAGGACTTATTGATTGACGTCCTCACAAACTTCCATAAATTTTGACCGCACGGGTTGAAAGATTATAGTGTTTGAAGTAGAGAAAACAATTCATTTTCTTCATACGTTGAGTGGATCAACAGATTTTGACTTCAGTTGGTATCAAATTTTTGCACTACACAAGGTCTAAACCCATTACCATCTTGTTAACCCGTAAACGACCGTGACAACTTCACACCGGAAATACTTCAAAATTGTTCATTCTAGTGCAAAGATTAAGGAAGAAAACAAAACCTTATGTTTATTGTTTTAGCCATAGGATCTCAATAAAAGCTTACTAAGTAACATACTCACAAAATCTCAAAAACTTTGACCGCACGGATTAAAAGTGTATAGTATTTAAGGTCGAGGAAATGATTCATTTTCTTCCCTGAGTTGAGTAGATCAGTAGACTTTGACTTCACTTGGTATTAAAATTTTGCACTACACAAGGTCTAAATCTTTTATTATTGTGTTAGGCATGATGTTAGTTCCCTATACACCAATTTTTAGAGGTAGGAAGGGGTGTAGCATATTCAAAACAAGTGTACAGGGCGTGGAGGTTCAAAAATTTTCAGCTCTTGTTTTTTATTTTGTGTACTTAATATGTTTTTGAATAATAGTCCAAACGGCTAATAAGAAGATTCTGAGCACATATCGTTGTTTTGAAAAAGTAAAAAGTGAAAAATACAAAGATCTCTAGGTTTAATGTAGAAAAGATGAAGTTTATTCCCCGCTTGTTAGAAATGTGTAAAAATGTTTGACTTGAGTTAAAATATTTTTTTACACTAAAGACAAGAATGTTTTTTTTAACATTCAAAGAAATTAATATTCTCTACATCTATGAAAAATCTCAATGTCAATAGAAACTTCTAGTAAAATTTTGGAGCTACCCGGAGTCCCCAGTTTCAACTTTGAGTGGTACTAACTTTCAAGCCATGAATCCAAAGAAACAAAATAAAATACACCTCCACAAAGCTCTTATGAGGGACAATCTAGCACATAATCTTCAAAAATAAAAGATTTATTTTCGAATTTTAGGAACCTGTCCAAAAGCAGAATCGTCCCCTGAAGGGGCACTTTGTTCTTTAAGGATTAAGCATGATGTTAGTTTCTTATACACCAATTTTTAGACCTACAGGAGGGGTGTAGGATATTCAAAACAATTATGCAAGGTTCATAACTTGCCAATTCACTTCTATTTTTTTGTGAACTTAATATTTTTTTAATTTAGATTGATAATCCGAATGGTCAATAAGAAGGTTCACACCACATATTGTTGTGGTAAAACCAAAAATTTTAAAAATGAAGATTTGTAAGTTTTATGTGGAAAGGAAGAAGATTTTTTGGTACCTTGCCCGACAATGTGTGACAATGTGTGAAAATGTTTGACTTGGGTTAATATGCTATTTTTTTACTAAAGACAAGAATTTTTTTTTGACAATATGAAAGGAAGTAATATAACTTTCTAGTACTGAAAATCTCACATTCAATAGAGTGTCCTAGCAAAAGTTTTTGGAGGTGCTCAATAACCCGCTGTAAAATTCAAAACCCTATAACTTTTCAATGAAATGTTGGATTTAGGAAAAAATTGTTCCCCACTAAGGTTTTAGTAATGCCCTTCTACAATAAAAATTTCAAAGAGATGTTAAAGATTGACACCATAGGAACTTGACCAAATTTTCAAAATGCCATTTTATGATGATTGGTCTATTAGGGATTAATATTGAAGACTTTAGCTTTAGCAACTTTTACACCCATGATCTACTGATGCAGCTTTAGATTTCTAATATAACAATGGTCGAATTATTTTAGGTTTTTTGTTAAGATTATTAAATCGAAGTAGTTTACATGAATAAGTTGATAATTCTATCACACAAAAAATTTGGGTTGGATTGTTTGTTGGTTTATTTTTCTTACTTAACGCTATCTCAAATAGCCATGGCTCCTAATGACAAGCCTTTGGATGAGAAGCGTTCAATCTAAACTTCTAAAGGACCAAGTGTGTTCGAGGGACAAATTTTTTCACTTGACTACAAATATCTTTCTATCCGTATGGTCAAAACTCACAAAACCACATCATCTTATATAATTTTAGAAGTAGATCCTATGGTCTCTTTCTCAAAAAGATCATCCTGGTAGTATTTTATCAATGGAATAGAGATTCCTCTAACATGCCTTGGTCCTTTAGAGGCTAGATTAAGGAGATTTTAAATCAATTTTTATGTGACATTTGGCTGCATTTTGGGCCCTCTGGATTTGTCGCACATGTTGTCACGGCGTGACGGCACCATAGGTTCATAAATTGCCAGTTTGGTGATATTAATTAAATTACAAGAATATATTCTATGGAAAAAGAAATGTCGGAATTTCATAAATTGTAGATCATAAGACTCGTCGTGACAAGAAAATTCTAGGCTCAATGATCAATATTGTTTCCGTAAAAAATCAAGCCAACACAAGGGTTAATGGGTTCCATATTGTGTATGTATAATTATGCTATTGTCTACCACATGGAAAGAATATACTATTAGTTTAAGATAGATCCCATATTGCTAAAGTCAAAACAATTATCGTACAAAACTACACTCTTCTTATACAATAACACTTACATGAAAAAAACACTAATAAAAGTAATTTACAGCGATGTCGTCTCAGCATATACAGCAGCCCATGTGCTCCCTCTCCGCGCGACCTTGTTCTCCCTCTACCAGCTGCCTCCATGCTCCCATAGTTAACAAGCAACAAGAGTCATTTCACCATGGAACGGAATTAAACTCGTCACTTGCAGTCAATTGATTGAAATTTTTTTGAAAATGTTTTACTTGAAATTAGAAGCATTTAACTATGAGCATCTCATTAAATGTTGTTATGCACTAAAAAAAAAGATAATCTTGAGTTAGATGCCAAAACAATCTTTTTTCACATTAACCGCTAAATGAAAAAAAATCTTGACGTGGGCTTTTGCAAATTTTAGGCATGTTCTAATGGTTGCAATTTATATTTGCAACTCTTGAAATTTTGTACAAAGGTGCAAGAAGACAAGACGTACGTGGGAGTATAAATTTGATTCTCATTGGACTTATAGAAAAAAGTTATGCCATCTTAACCCCAAAGGACCAAGTGTCAAAAATGGGCTTTTTGAAAGTTCGGTCAAATTCCTATGGTGTCAATTTCCAATATTCCTCTTTGTAATTTTTACTACACTAAAGCATCACCAAGACCTCAGTTGAAAATAAAAAATTATCCTAAATTGGACATTTGATGAAAAAGTTATAAGGTTTTGAATTTAAAATGGGGAGAGCGGGCACCACAGGCACCTCCAAAAACTTTTGTTAGGACACTCTATTGAATATGAGATTTTCAATACTTGCAAGTAATATTATTTCCCTTCATATTGTCAAAAAAAAGTTCTTGTCTTTAGTGAAAAATAGCATACCAACCCAAGTCAAACATTTTCACACATTGTCACTCATTGTCGGGCAAAGGTACCAAAAGAACTTCTTCTTTTCGACAAAAACCTAGATATCTTTAAATTTTTCACTTTTCATTTTTTCCACAACAATATGTGGTGTAAACCTTCTTATTGACCATTCGGATTATCAATCTAAAACATATTAAGTTGACAAAAAATCAAACTGTGAATTGGCAAATTTTGAACCTCCACTCCTTGCACGGTTGTTTTGAATATGCTACACCTGTCCTCTTCCTCTAAAAATTGGTGTATAAGGAACTAACATCATGCTTAACAAGATGGTGGTGGATTTAGACCTTGTGTAGTGCAAAAATTTAACATCAAGTAAAGTCAAAGTCTGCTGATCCACTGAAAGCAAGGAAGAAAATGAACAAAGTGTTTGACTTCAAACACTATAATCTTTCAATCCGTGCGGTCAAAGTTTACAAAATTTTGAATATATATTACTTAATAATTCTTATTTGAGATCCTACGGTCAGAACTCTTGAATCAAAGTTTTTGTTTCCTTGTTTGTTCATTGCACTAGAATCCAACAATTTTGAAGTGTTTCTGGTGTAAAATTGTCACGGTACCTTAGGGGTTAAAGAAAACATTGCCGAGTGCGAGCACATCGGGCAACTCTAAAAACTTTTGCTAGGTCACTCCATTTAATTTGAGATTTCCAATACCAGCAAGTCATATTATTTCCTTTCATATTGTCAAAAAACATTTCTTGTCTTTAGTGAAAAAATGCATTTATTTCCAAGACAAACATTGCCACACCTTCCCACACAATGTTAGGCAACGAACCAAAAAACTTCTTCTTTTCCACATAAAACTTCAAGATCTTCTTATTTTTAACTTTTTAATTTTTCTATTACAAGACGTGGTGTGAACCTTCTTGTTGACCATTCGGATTGTCATTCTAAAACATATTTTGTTCCCAAAATATAAAACAAAAATAGGCACTTTATGAACCTCCACTCCTTGTGCATTTTTTTTGACAATGTTGCACCCCTTTTCTACCTCTTAAAATTGGTGTATGAGGAGTTCATATCATGATCAGCATGATGATATAAAATTTGGACATTGTGTAGTGAAAAACTTTGACAC
The DNA here is from genome assembly GCA_963971425.1 of Bryoerythrophyllum caledonicum. Lineage (NCBI taxonomy): Eukaryota > Viridiplantae > Streptophyta > Bryopsida > Pottiales > Pottiaceae > Bryoerythrophyllum > Bryoerythrophyllum caledonicum. Next base: position 14,128,649 of record OZ020526.1, on the reverse strand, counting down.
CAAGCAAAGTCAAAGTCTGCTCATCCACTCAACACAGGGATGAAAATGAAGCATTTTGTCTACTTCAAACACTATAATCTTTCAATCCGTGCAATCAAAGTTGATGGAAAGTTTTGAATATGCTATTTGTCAGATTTTTAATGAGATCCTACCTTTAAAACTAGAAATAGGATTTTTTAATTCCTTTTTTACTCATTGCACTAGAATCAATAGTTTTGAAGTGACTTTGGTGTGAAATTGTCAAGGGAATTTAGGGGTTAAGAGGCAAAAATCTTAACTTCTACACCTTGCACAATGTTTTTAATATGGTACACCTCATCTCTACCTCTGAACATTGGTATCAAAGGAGTTGATATCATCTAGTGCAATCATTTGACACCAATTGAAGTCAATGTCTGTTGACCCTCTAAACTTTGGAAAAAGAATGACCATTTTTAAATGTCTTAATTAAGATCCTACAATTTTATAATGGAAATGAAATTTGTTTCCTTCTTTATTCTATAGACTAGAATCAACAGCTTAGAAGTGATTTTGATTTGAATTTATCAAGGAATTATAGGGGTTAAGTTAAAAAATTACACAAGAATGATATCTAATATATTTTTCCTCTTTTAAAAACGTTCATAAGCATAACTAATAAAGGTTTAGAATCCAAATTGAAGTAGTTTAGTTTACTGATCTAGGAAGATGCACACTATATCTTTTCCATATGGATAACTAATAAGTATAAGATCAATGTGATTTACATTTTATGTTAATGATAATAGAAAAGTGGAATGAAATAGGAGGAAGTTATGAAGGGGTAAAATCAAAATTAAGAGATACAAAAAATACTATTCCTGAGTTAAAGATATGTAAAGAAGATCAAGATTTGTTAGATTCATAGAGGTAACATGATTAGAAGTACCCTATGTGTTGGTCGGTTGTGTACATAAATGATTTACAATGAAGGTTGTCCAAAAATTTTGAAAAATTCAAGGGATATATCTAAGGTCATACGCATGTAATGCCAAGGGCATACCCATGTACTGCTAAGTGCATACCCATGTGATATTTAGGCAATACTCATGTAACACCTAGTTGATACCCATTGTGTCCGAATTAGTGTGAATTGGGAGAAATTAATACTTCTACAGGAAGTGTCCAAAACCGACCAATGCGTACCGTAACAAAAATGTGCTAGATTAGATCTCAATCCACCAATTCTTTCCACACACGACTCTGCAATGGAGTAAGATGTGTGGATTTGTGCCATAAGGAGGTGTTTGTCTATAGAAGACAAGTGAAAGTGGAACATAGTTATTACCGTACGAAGTTGTCACTTTTGGATGCAACCTGCAAAACTAATTATTTTTCTAGATTGTATTGGTTTGGACACAACGGATATCAATGGGTATCACCTAGACATTACACATGTATCACCTAGGCATGACTTGGGTATCATCTAGACAAATCTCTTCAAATTTCTAAATTTGAACATTTCTCGACATTATCCATGATGAATAAATTATGTACAAAACTTACGACTAATTAGGGACAAATTTCACTGACTTAAAGAGTTTGCGGTTTCACTCGCACTACTGGTCGCAGGTCGGAGGCTTCATTAACTAAGCCATTGAAAATAATGCACCCACGGAAACATAAGATAACATAAGTTGACAGAGCATCTTGTCATGGACAACCCAAACGTCACACCCAAAATCCCCAAATGCGTTGATTCCGAACTAGTACTATTTTGTCACTATCACTGCTTTGCCTTTAATCCGCTTCGCATGTAAATCTGCAAGTTGCGTACATTTCATCCCTATAAAAACGGATGAGAGTGGCCATTTTTTGTCTTCCCTCCGTTCATTGTCCCTAAATCTACGAATTCAGCAGATTCTGGCATTTGGAGAAGGCCACCAAAGAGGTCGAGAGAAATGTACACATTGGTGATGCTCGTTGTCTTTGTTTGGTTTTGCTTTCCAACTTCCCAATCATGCGACGACGTCTCCAAGAGGAGAAATTTTTGTATTGTCGCCGCAAGCTCAAAAATCGACAGATTTGCCACGGCATTGGCTCTGCTTCCGACGTTGGTTTCGACGCCACTCGACTCGTCCAATTTGGTGTTTTGTTCCAATTCCTAAAGTATTATGCGCTAGAGTTTGACGCACATTTGGCAATGGCTCCGACTAATGCATGAGGGACTGATGCGTAAGGGATGCGACTGGTTTGTATTGGTGAGGGGAGGGGTTCGAGAAATTTAGCACGTCGAGAATTTTCTTGTTTTGTGAGTTTTGTAACATGAGCTAGAGTTTGGCCCGCAGATTTTGGCGATGTTTCGACGACTACATGAAGGATGCGTCTTTGTTGTAGTTTGAGGGAGTGGTTTCATTAGCAGTAGTTGGAATCATGAGTACGCAAGAGAGGAGGAAGAGGAGTCATGAGGCCACGGCGCAACAGAGTTTGGAGGATGATGTTCACGAGAATAAAATTTTGGAGCAATAAATTTGGTTTGTCAGGTCAACAATTCAAGATTATGTGCATGTTTTTTTAATTTGGTACGCATGAATAGAGGATGACAGATCTTTGGTCGTTTGGATTTGAATAGGTTTCATGAGCTCGTCGAGAAGATAGATGATCTTTCTAAGGAAGGTAACCTCTCGAACTCCCCTCGTAGATTTTCAGCTTGTTTAGGTACTTTAGAATTTGGGTTTTAAGATTGAAGATTGCTTTTTATGAGTGTTTTTTCTCATAAATGGGCAATGATGTGCAAATAGGGGTGATTTGAAAATAGGGCTCGTGGTGGCGTCTACTAGGAAGGAGGAAAATACAATTACAACAATTGAGTTAAATTGATTTTTCAAAATAAAGGCACTAGTCACGGAGGGCCTTTAAGCGGGCCTGTTGGGATGCAATTCATCCGCTGTAGCACTATTCATCCACTTCCACACTATTCATTCCATGTCATACCATTCAGCCCATGTGGCAACATTCATCCGTTGCTACATTATTCTCATATGTCCTTCACTATTTCACACGAAATTTTCCCTTGGACACAAAGCATTTCTACAGAGACTTAAAAGATAGTCGATGGAAAGAAGATTGTTCTTTGTAAAGAACAATGGGCTCATTTCAAGAGCCATCTATTACTTTTGCACAATATAGGGTTAAATGTAGGTCATGTAGGATATAGGGTTGAAATAGTATGTACAATGGTTGTAGCTAGAATAAATGTCATACGCCAAAATGACTGATATTAATAGGCAAGAAGTGACATACTTTTAGTATAGATGATATATTATATTGGTGATTAAATATCATTCAAATGGCGTATTCATTGAGTTCATATTATGTGAAGCTTATGCATTGATGTAAGGGTCGCTTCACACTTGGCGGAGTTGAGAGTCCTTCCGTCAAAATTTCTGTCCAAACAATGGCGAGAGTCCAAATTTTTGGATTTAAAAAAAACATTTAAGTATATATATTGAAGCCTTTGGGCGGTTGTGGTGTGAAGCCCCAAAGCCTAAGTCCAAAGTCCAAACCCCATATCATTACGCCCAAAAAAATCAGCCTAAAAAAATCAACCAATGAAAATTAGCCAAAAAAATTAGCCAAGAAAAATCAGCCAAAACATTTGGCCACTTTCATCTAACGGTCGAGACCTTGTCAATTTTTGATTATTTTATTGAAATAATCGACGAACTCTCGAAGGAAGTTTGGGTCGACTTAAAATGGCGATCCAAGTTTTGCTCAAGAGTTCGTCGGCTTGGCACCAAACTCTCCAAAAGTACTGTTGTGTAGACACATTGGAAGACGAAGACCTTTGGACTTTGGCCTTTGGTGTGAAGGCCGAGAGGCCGGACTTTGGCCATTCAAGCAATCTCATTGGTGGAAACCGACGGACTCTCGTCTCGGGCGTTAAGTGTGAAGGGGCCCTAAGTATGTATATTTCAAAGAAATACATGATTTTTATACATGGAGTTGTAGTATGGAAAAGAGGTGATCTTTGAAGAGAAGAGGGAAATAAATCAAAATGCCTATAATTTTAATATAAATTTTAATTTCAATGTTTACATGATAAGTTCATAATTTGTGCATGCATTCCTTGAAATTGAAAATGAACATATAATTATTTTTTGTCGGGAAATCAACACTAATGTAAATTTTTACCTTTTATTAAAGGAATTTAGTTTCTAATTCCATTTGTACATGCTAATCAAATATAGGCTTTGAAATCTCATTTGAATACTTTTGATTTTGATATTCTTGCAGTTTTGATCATACACTAAATTGCATGGTATTATAGTCAGAAGTTATCCACAAATTATTCCTTCCAAGTGCAATTTTGGTTGGTGTCATTAGTATTTGGAAAAATGTTATTTGTGACATTTTCATATGCCATGTGACGTTTTCACATATACTATGTTGATTGCAAACATTAAAATTCGAATTTGCTCAAACATTGAAATTCAAATTTGCACATACATCGTACACATACATTTCAAAAGTTGGACTATGATTTGGAATTATAGAACTCTGGGAATATTAGGAAATACATTGCCAAATACACCTAATACACCCAAATACAATGCCACATAGTGTCATATATCATATATCATAGACTTGCAAACTAAGTTTTGGTCTAAAATTTTGATAAAAACTTGATTCTAACATGTTTGATTCTGTAGGGTCAAATCTTGACTCGGTCCCTAAGCAAGATTTGACCCTAAAGGAACCTAAACATCAACATTGTCTCCCAAACGGACACTTGATCCTTTAGGGGTAAAGATTGTCTACATTAAAAATAGAATCATGGAGACAACTCCATTACGGTCGGCCCTCTTTAAATGATAATGGTCGAGAGCGGAAAAAATTGGAACACATATAAAAAATAACACCAATCAAGTTTTCAACCGATTTTGCATCCAATTTTCATCCAATATTTTCATCCATTATGACTTTTTCATCTCAAACAACCACCTTGAACCCTAAACAACGTATTATCGGTCAGTTTTACTACACTACAATACATTTTACTACCCTTGCTCTTATCTATTGCTCCATGATTTCTTTGGTTTTACCAACTTTAACACTTCTAGAAGTGAAATCAACAAAGGAGGGGGCGAAGCATGTCATAACACTTTACATCTAACACTTAGTAGTATAAATTTTTAGAGAGCAAAATTTGCATAACATATATGGAATTATAGCATACAAAGAGGTAACATTTAAAAAAGGCTCACTATATCTTGGAGTTGCCACCATCGGAAAGCACCCGGTTTGTCCTCCTCCTCCAGCCCCCAAGTAAGCTCACGCACATGACGACCATATGGGGCTTCATCTCCGAGATATGGTCTCTAAAAGTCCGGGTTGGGCTCCTCATGCCCACACCAGCTTCATTGTAAAATCTAATATGGTTCCTAACCAAACCATTTGGTTACCCTCTTCTCATTTACCTTTCTAACCATATTATTACCACAACGTCCCCATTGTGTTCCCAATGAGTTCCCATGTTGTTCCCCAGAGCTCCCCACCATGTTCCCCCTTCGTTCCCTCCGTTTCCAATGCATTCCCATGTTCCCAAAGGGTTCCCAATGCGTTTACATTGGGACCAGTTTCTACTTTTAAATTTTTATCCAAATTGACCTTTTGTTTAGTGGGTCCCACCACAAATCGTTGTACTGTATGGGTTTCTCCTCTTGTTTAGTTAGTAAGGTAAGCCTCCCTATAACCAACAAAAACCCATGGCCAACGCCTGTAAAATTGGGGTATATCCAACCCTCTTCCATCCCATTACCACCAACTCAGCTCCAAATGGAGGTTTGCTATTAGTCAAGACCCTTACTTTTGGTCGTTGGTTACAGGGGTACCTACTGTTGGCCACCCAATAAACATGGCTGCACAGTTTGAAAATTCATAACTAATTCAGTTTTCATTGAAAAAATATGAAATCACTTGGGTTGGAATTGTAATTCTATTGGCTATCACTGAAAAATAATAGTATAATTATCTCCTCTCTCCATATATGCACATTTCTTAACTTGTCGGTTTCAGGGGGGCTTACCTTAGTAGCGTAGTGGAGGCTCTGCTTGTGGGCACCATTCATGTGCACTGCTTCATTCTCCGATTCTGAGTTCAACTAGCTTCTCAGCTGGTAATTCACATCTGCTTGTGAGACCATGCAATTGGTCTTATTGGGTTACGGTTCAGAGTACGGTCGAGGTGCAGCAGCAGCAGCAGCGGTACCGCTCATCTCTCTTTCTTTCGATCTCGCCATGGCCATGCACATTGCTATGAGTCCTGTGCTCGCATCGTCCAAAAAAACGCAGAGCGATCTAAGTGAGCGTGACCATGTTCACAGGGCCTGCGTTTACGCCACTGTTTTCCATGCTTGCGAAGATGCTTCTACTTACGATCTGGAGAGGACTATGTTAGCACTAGATCGCTTTGGAACAACAGCGTCCTGGCGAGAGGCTTTGGCTTGGCAAGCGGACCCAGATGATGAGGTCGAGGACTGGCAGGTCCACCGCAATCTCCACCGATTCGCTGCAACGGTGATACCGGGCTATGAAGGAGCACGTCTGCGAAACGATGACTCCATCCTCGCCGGCACAACTCTCACTGCAAGCGCCCAAATACTGACAGTCGGTCAACCGTGCAGCGACGAGCCCTTTCTTCCTTCCGTCGCCATTCTCTCAGATCAGTCAGTCAAACCTTCGCACTTCCACACGGTCGGGGCGGGTGCTGGCGCGGAAATATTAGTTTCTCGAAGAGCACCTCGAATAATCATGACGTGCAATTGGGGATTCAATCCTGGCTAGAATGTCCAATAAACTTATGTATCATTCACCGGTGAGCTGCGCAGATGATGTCAGCTTCACAGTGCTCCCGATGCAATTCGGCGCGGCCTTCACAGTAATCCAGGCCCAATTGGACGTCGTGGATCTTTTCAGTCGGGTTCTCCCTCCTCCGTGACGCCCGGGAAAGAGACGGCGGCGACCGCTGTACCTCATTCTGCCCCACTCTCCACGACCACTTCAGGAAGTCACATCTAAACGACCAGGTCATGCACCGTTCAACGGCGTCCGCTACCGCCCCGGTCCGCAACATCTGGACGGCAGAGATGAGGCAGGGCCAGAACAAGATCTGGATCGGCGACTTCAAGTCTAAACCACAAGCCGCCCGTGCCATCGATGCTGCTCATTTTTTTTACGGCAGAACAGATCTGCTCAACTATATGCTCCCCATTTGTTGTCAGTAAGGCTCGCACCAGCTGCCCAGCTACTCGACGACGCAGCGAAGCTGCAGTTCGTGAAGAAGGAAGCCAAGTGGCTGGCATCCAAGGCTCCCCGTCGCCCATCTTCCCCATCTGCGAGGGCATCCTTGGAAATCGTAGGATGGTCAGAAGGTCGCCAGGCCGCCACTTCCGAGCTCCATTCGTTCGCCGAACCCACCATGAACAGTGCTGCCGAAGTAGGTGATGCCGTCTCCCAGCTTTAGCTCGCTAACCTGATGCCTGACTCCGGCGCAATCGAGATTCAGACCATGGATCCCGACTTGGTAGCCACCGAGGAGTCTCCGATGCTACAGGATTTTACGTCCACATGGGGGTTTGAGACTATGAACGGATTCCAGATGCTTCAGGATTTTCTCCTTCGGTCACCTTCACCAGCACCTGCCATGTTCCAGATGGATGATCGACTTGACTGACTTGGCATCGTGGAGGATCTTCCGGAACAGGAAACTGAAGAGATCTGGAGGCTGATCGAGCAATGAAGACACGCCAGTTTGTACACACTTTGTTCTTCATATATGTCCCTTAAGTTCTCGAATTAGGGTTGTGGTGCAGCGACATAGGCGCTCCTAAACCAATGTGAGCCTCGGCGTGAACGTTGTAGCTAGAGTATCATCTGTACTTTTTGTTCCGTTCTGAATCGGAAATTTCATTTGAGCATTGTATGTAAAGGCGAATGCTGTTCACGGTACTGTGATTCTGTCGCATTCTTAGAATTTGTGATTGCCGAAGACCTGAAATGACATTAACAAACATCATCAACCTCGGCAAATTTTGATGAATGGCCTAGAAATGAGGAACAATTAATGGAAAAGAGAGAAAGAAGAAAAGGCACTCGTTCAGTGTCCAGTTTTGTGACGTTGCAGCAAAAGAGAGCGCGCTTCAATTGAAACGTCACACTGAAAAGATCGTTGCAACAATCCTACAGCTTGCACAGAGATGAGCTCTCGGCATGAATCATCCGAAGTCACTAATAAACCCTCTTCTCTTCAGGTCGTCGTCGCTTCGACTCGTACGTTTTCAGAATGGTTCAAAACAACGAGACAAACCAGGGTTTAGGGCTTAGGGTTTTCGGGTTCAGAATGACGTCTGAAAAGAATCCATGTTCATGAAGTTACACGTTAGGTCACAATAAGATACCCTCTCTTCTGATCTATCATTCTACTCTTTCCTCACTATAATAACTATCAGCTCAACTGAGTACCAGTTTAAGTTGCCTTTCAGAGAGAAGGAGAGGTTGTGAATCTTAGCCGCCTTTTTACTCTTTGAGTGGATCATAGATTAACTGAGAGCTATATTAGTTGAGCTGGTTTTAATGAAAAAAGAGGTTAATCTCTTGGTACCTTCTACCCTACGCTATGGTCAGTTTCGTACATAATCAATTCAAAATGGGGACTTGTCCAAAATTTTGGAAATTTCAAGAGATTTGGCTAGGCGATACCTATGTAATACCAAGGTGACACCCGTGCAAGATCTAGGTGATACTCGTGCACTACCTATGTGATATCCTTTGTGTCGAATCAATGTGACAAAAAAAATGCTTCGGCACTTGCCTACCGAAACAGACCGTAGCGTACGGTATCTCAGATCACAAATAACTCTCGTGAAGTCCAGAGTACAAAATCTTCAATCATTAAAAAGCAAAATTTAGAGTATTTACTTGTCCAGCTGGGGTCGCTTGCAGACGTTTCACTGTAGTAACTAGCTCAATGGAAAGATCATCTACTGGGACACTCCAAGTGCCAGATCTACAAAAGTTTGTGATTCAATTGGAGTTATTTGAAAAGGTTTGAAGGATTTAGACTAATCACTGATAAGCTGAAGCATATCAGTGAATAGGCAGATTTACCAAATTCTCAAGGCACATACACAATACAATGAGATGAGCCACAACTTACTGAGGAGGAGCGACCATAGGACCTCCAAGAGCAGCAAACGCCAAATGAGCAGCACTGAACTTGGATCCACAAATGTAAGGCCGGCCATCCGCTAGCGCATCATCCACCTACAACACGAAATCATCAATCTTAGGCCATCATAACCTACTATACAAATGAGGATGAAACTTCCAGTAATCTCTTAGAGAATCAAACTTTTAATGTTCTAAAAGAATTTAGTACATGATTAGATCCTATGGAATGTACCTGAAGCCATCACAATTCAGGATAGGGTTTATCTTAGGTCATGGTTTTGAAGCAAAGCGAGGATCTTTCAATGTTACATGGATGATCTAACAACAAGCTTCTCTAATGTGGGCAATACTCTAATGATTTCATAGTTTGATTGGATGCACTGGGAGATCAACTAGTTCCTCAAATTCCATTACTGACCCACTCCTCACCTCTTTGAAGATGCTTTCAACGACTTGCAGGGACTTCTCCTTGTTCCCCAGCTTGTCACACCCCGTCATCCGGTACAGAAGGCGGCGTAGCAAGGGCATCATCAACCACACCACAACCTTCTCCATGGTAGATGACCCTTGAGTCAACAACTTGTAGGTGGACGGCACAAACAAGAGGTAGCAGAACACATAGCGCCGCACATGCGGCCCAAGCTGATCATCAAATTTGAACTCTGTCAATCACCAAAAATTCAGTGAACGTCCTCAAGTGATCAAAATGTCTATCAACCAAACAATATATTTGCATGTGTTTTGTTTCGGGTACAATGATAGGTCAGCCCTATTACCTGTTTTCGGTGAGCATAACGAACGTTTCATTGAAGAAATACAATGAAGTCACTTCATCTCTTCTGCTCTTTCTAAGGAAATTAATTCCCAGAACAGACTCCCATTGCTCTATTATGAAGAATTCCTTCGTTTTATCCACATATAAATCATCATTGATGGGTGAACATAAACATACCCCATGATTGCACCACTTGACGCTCCTCAGGGTCCGAGGGGTAGTAGAGGCGATCCTCCTCCTTAACCCCTAAAGTCGAAATCGACCAGAATGTGGTCGATCTGACTCTGGTCAGGCTCTCAGTTACGAAATTTAGATCGTATGAAGTTACAACTTTTTGCAGGTTGTAGAGTTTTCCCACACCTTTAAAATGACACCATTCATGCTTCAAAATTCCTCATACTTTAGGAAATATTCACGGTCAAAGTTTGAAAACACTGTTAGGGCATGCTGAAATCTGCCCAAAACTGCGGTATATGCTCATTTATTCTCAAAATCTGCCCAAAATCAATTAGATCGCAGTAACTTCAAAAATTCACCAAAAATTGAGATTTTACTTTTTTTCTAATTTTTTTTTTGTACATGTATAAGAGGTAGTAAAGCATGATCTCACCGTTTGGATTTTCAATCCGATAATGTTTTACATGCCTTTTTAATTGTTGAAAACGGGCATTTGTATTTGTATTTCAGCATACCTCCATGTGAAAAATTAAGCATTTCTTTAGGTTTTATAGGTCCTATGAGGGTAAAAATTACATGGACATATTCCTTACTCACATAGGAACAAGAATTTGAAGAGCCTCATGTCAAATTTCCTTTCAAAATTGGTTTTTTTGGCCCCCAAAACATTAGTTTTCCATTCTACAACAAGGAAAAAATCTTTATTTTCAACTTTGAACATTACGATCTCACAAATGGTGAGGAACTTGAATCTAAGATTCGGTATGCATGTACATGTACAAGTTAGGTACTAGATCTTACGGTTACATACTCGAAAATTTGTCAAAAGTTCAAATTTTTCACCTTGCATTGAAAGAGGGCAGTTTTGAGGGTTTTTGGCAGTTTTGAGGGCTTTCGACTTTAGGGGTTAACGATCTTCGTATCAGCGTATTTCAGAATCTCAGATGAGCTCTTTCCCACCACCACTTGCCCTACCAGCAACTTTGGGCAACTTGGGCCGCCTTGCAAACCCCTGCTGCCAACAAACAAAACTATCAATCAAAACTGACAGCTGGGCCTAATCATGAAAAAGAAAACGTCATCCATCAATTCTACACACGTTAAACCCCATACCAATTAGCAAACATCAGCTTCCATCTCATGATGAGAAATTAAGAAACTTGGATCACTCTTAGATGCATACAGGCTAAACTAAAAGGCCAAGAATAACAACTTCCGTCAGTTCCACACACCTTAAACTCTAAGAAGTGAGAAAGGATAAGCATTATGTACCTGGTGAAGGGCATGTGAGCCCCTGGTGCGTGTTTGTCCTCAGTAAACGCAATGTAAGCCCATTCGAGACCCCATCTCGCCTGCAGATAATAGCACTTTTGTGATCAGCAACCAGAGTGATGGAGTTAACCTAAACTTTTGAGTTTTATTTCCCGAAATCAACCTCATCTTAATCCGGAATGTCCTTAAATCAATACTGACTTGTAACATAATGAAGTCTCTATTACTCCGACTGTTTCATTCGGGTCATCGACAGAACATGGAGCCAGTAGAAAAACACAACTAGCTCTCGTTACCGACAGAGAACCAGAGCTTACCTTTTCGCAGAATTGTGACGGCCCTGCACAAGCTCGACCACCACTCTTCAAGTCAGCTCACATCAAATCAACAATGAAAATAAAACAAAAACAAAATTACAGCTCTCTTCGGAAATCACTGGTGATTCAGCCAACAAAGCTGAAATGGTTTCCGCAGTGCCCCTATGATAGGAAGAGTACGCTGAATTCTCACCAAGATTCTCAAGCTAAAACTGTAGCTTAACTACTATAGTAGTAAGAAATGTTTGAACACCCAAACGATGCAGCCATTTCCACCAACAAACCATCAATATCTTGACATGAGTCCAAGCTAGAGAGAAGGCACATACCGATGGAAATGAGGCGATGAGAGTCTTGCTCTGACATGGCAGAGAAAGCTAGCTTCCAAGTTAGTTGATGAGCTTGAACACGAGATGCACAACGGAAATGGAGCTGCAGGATGTGAGATGAAATATAATTGTGAAACTACAAGATTTGATGAGGCTATATATTTGTGGCTGACGAGTCAACGTTTTGTAGCGTTTGACGGTGAGATGAGCGAGGGGTTCAGTCGGAGTTTCGTGCAAGGGTGGAATTCCAGCATCGGACGATGGTGGCTTTAGTGCGAGATTTTATCATAAAATTGTGAAAGTGTGGTGGTCATTTCCGAGCAGATCGCAAGGAGCGACCATGTCTTTAGCGTCAGAAGCTCACAGTATGCTACATGTATGGTGTCGTATTTGTACATGATAAGGTTTACTTATTCAGATGACCTCCAAATGAAAGATGTTAGTTGAAGAAGCTTCAATCCAAAGGTGTAAATCTTGTTGAACTTCAATACATGTTTTGTAATCTACAATGTAAAATATGTGCATGTATATATACAGTTCCGGATTGACGTTTACGGGTTGAAATTATTAGAATAGTGGAAGAGCTTAGTAGCATCTCAACTAGAATCCTTTAGTTAATTATGGACAAGTAGGTTGTCTTTAAACTCAAGTTAGAACGAGCTTCAACCGCCTTTCAAAAAGGAAAATTGTGATGTTGTACCACAAATCTTAGCTTCTTTTTTCCTCTTCGACCATTTTGTAGAAAACTCAGATTTATTTGAAGTTAGTGTCAATAAGGAAAAACAAGAAAAATGTCAGGGTCTTGGTATCTTTGCCTCATTTCACAAGTAGTTCTATTAACTAGAAAAGAATCCATGGCTATGCAACAACATCCTTGTTGCAACCCTTCTTCTCATTGGAAAAATCTTACAAAAACCCTCAAACAATGTGATAGTATACTGAGAATGGAGATGAAAATGTAACGAGGTTGTGTGCCACTACGCACTTAATATGATAAATGTCAAAAATTGTTAGGGCTATTTTGTTGTAGGAATCCAACACAATATGTTGTCATGCCTCCACTCTTTTATACTCTCAAAAAGTTAGACTTTACCTTTGAATGGATCTTTAAAACCATAAAAGCGGAAGTGAACATCCATATGACCTAAGTCCATGTCTAAATATCATTGACTAAACACACACCCAAGCCTCATTGAGTACATATGTTTTAAAGCCTCACTGACTACATATTATCCTTAAAGCCTCACCGACTACATATTATCCTTAAAGCCTCACCGACTACATATTATCCTTAAAGCCTCACTGACTACATATGCTTTGAAGCCTCATTGATTACATTTATGCTACACACCCAAGCCTCATTGACACCCAAAACTTGCGGCACAGCCAGAAGATGGCGACGAGGTTAAAGGTTCCGATCCCGATCCACATCGGGTACGTCCTCACTGTCAAAACAACAACGAAATTATGATGTCAACAAACAACACAGTTGCAACAGAAAAGAGGAATGATATGAGAAAATGCAGTGCAGCTTTTGATTCAGTGGAGTTCTTTCTAAACTCGAACCCGTTGATTATATCTAGTATTCTTTGATCGGGTGAGTTAGTTTGGTCAAATAGATTATTTGCTGGAAACGATTCAACAGTAGACAAGTGAGCCAACCTGCTTGCATTCAACAAGATTGGGCTCCAAGCATTGGTATTGAAGTGCTATTATCAAAATGGGTGAAATAATCAGAAGAATTGTGTTCCAATGGTGAACAAGAAGCGAATGGTTTTAGAAACGAACATTAGTACTTTTTCTGATTTTGAACGAGATCTTATTGATTTTAGTGGCATTTCACATATATCGGCATCTAGAAAAAAAATGTGAAATCTGAAGACACGATTGTCGTCCAATATCTCATTTTTGTGTTCAGACCTCATTTAACCTCTTAATTACCAAGCCATTTTCAAACCAAAAACACTTCAAAAGTGCAATGATTAATGAAGAGAACCAAAACTTTTATTTCTATTTTTAACCATATGACCTCAATTAAGACCTATTAAGTAACATACTCACAGAAATTCATAAACTTTGACCCCACAGATTGAAAGATTTTTGAGTTTGAAGTTCAGAAAAGGATTCATTTTTTTTTCTTTGTTCAAAGGATCAGCAGACTTTGACTTCACTTGGTGTCCAATCTAGGCCTAAACCTTTTTTTAGAGGTAAGCAAAGGGTGCAACATATTCAAAAAAATTGTGCAAGGAGTGGTGGTTCAAAATTTGTCGATTCACCTTATATATTTTTTGGTGAACTCACTATGTTTTAGAATGAGAGTTCAAGTGGTCAATTCAAAAGTTTACACTACATAATGCTGTGGGAAAAATAAAAAGGAAAAAATATGAAGATCTCTAAGTTTTATGTGGAAAGGAAGAAGTATTTTTGGTACCTTGGGCAACAATGTGCGACAATGTGTGAAAATGTTTGACTTGGATTAATATGCTATTCTCTACTAAAAACAAGAGGGTGTTTTTAACAATATGAAAGGAAATAATATTACTTCCTATTATTGAAAATCTCACATTCAATAGTCTAGTGTCCTATCAAGAAAAATTGGAGTTGCCCGACGTGCCCGCTCTCCCCATCTGAACTTCTTTCATAAAATGATTTAAAAAAATCCGTATCTATTCTTCATTTTGATTCTTATGTACAAATACGACCATATGTGAAGGAAGAGTACAATTGTGGAGAAAGTTTTTAAGTCCTATACACTCTTAACGTGTTTATATATACAACTCCAAAGTGCTTTATATGAAAATGACATTTTATACTTATGGTTTATCCTCTTAAGGACAAGCAACCTATTTGGGTCATTTGCACATTTATTTGCATGTAGCAGGTGCTATAGGTGACCTCCACGGAAGTTGCAAACTTGGACTCAGTGGTGGAGCTAGCTTGTGATCGAACAAGACTAGCGCCACTTACATTGGTGCAGGCCTTTCAAAATGATTTTTCCAGAAGGGCGGAGTGAAATTATGAGCCTTAATGGAGATGGGATGAGTGAATTGTTTGATCTCAGGAAGGAAGAAAATTCCAAAGTGAAAAGACTGAGTGTCCCGGATTCCAACAAGGAAGGCGCACTATTCTTGTTTCCTGAAGGACATGCTTGCTGTCAAGATTGATTCATAAAACTGACACACTAAGGGCCAAACCACACGAGAGGAAAGGCAGTGAGTTGGATGACTCACAGTGGTTCAAATTAGCAAGTGGTTGCCACATGAGAGGAAGTAAGGGGAGTGGCAAGAATGACATGTGCCTACTTTGTAGCTTTGGAATTTGCATTGGATGTTGCTTTGGAATCTACATGGCAATGACTTGGCACAATAATTGCCGTTGAAAACTACCAGGCACTCGTGCCTGGAGGTCCACAGGCACTAGTGCCATGTCGGAGGAAAAGAATATTTTTCGTGTCACTAGTGCCAAATTGGAGGAAGTTGTGAAACTTCCTCCCCCTCCCATGTGGTAAGGCCCTAAGGGCCAAACCACACGAGAGGAAAGGCAGTGAGTTGGATGACTCACATTGGTTCAAATTAGCAAGTGGTTGCCACATGAGAGGAAGTAGGGGGAGTGGCAAGAATGACATGGAGCAACTTTGTAGCTTTGGAATTTGCATTGGATGTTGCTTTGGAATCTACATGGCAATGACTTGGCACAATAATTGCATGCGAAAACTATCAAGCACTAGTGTCTGGAAGTCCACAGGCACTAGTGCCATGTTGGAGGAAAAGAATATTTTTCATACCACTAGTGCCATGTTGGAGGAAGTTGTGAAACTTCCTCCCCCTCCCGTGTGGTAAGGCCCTAAACACCTCTTCCCAGTGAAAAACGGCGCACATCATCGTCACACTTGGAACCTCAAAGGGCCATATTATCGCCATTTTGGAAGGGCCCTAATACCGCCATATCCGCACTGGTGTGAACGCTCACCTTTCCCGATCACAGATGAATAGGGATTCCAAATGACATAAGGTTGGACAACCCAAAACAGACTGGTGACCCAATACTGCTCCTTTCTATACCCTTCCTTAATTTCAGGGAAGAAATGCAGCCTGCTTATACATGACTTATGCATTGACAAATGAATACATAAGTGATGTGATGATCTGCTACATTTCCCATAACCCTTTAACATTAGAAGGTGCCACTGATATTCTACATGAATGGTATGGTATTTGAACATGATAAGGTTTGGATATTCAAATGACCTCCAAATGAAAGATGTTAGTTGAAGAATCTTCAAGTAATAAGTGTAAGTCTTGCTAAACTTTGATACATATTCTCTATTCTACAAAGAAAAATACATGCCTATATATGTGGTTCCCGAGTAACATTGAAGGACTGAACACCTCATACCGGCATTCTTCGCACTCATAACCTCCTTCTTGTGCATGCAAACGGATTGAGGTGCTCATGGGGGGATAGATGCTTACCAAGATTAGGTGCTTGTACCTTGATCAAAAGACTCTTCATTGTTATCAAACACGCTACTCAAATTCCATCCATTTATATCATAGTGTACACAATATAATTCTATTGAAGTCACCCAAATTGTGTAACAGTTAAAATGAGCTCTAAATAGTTCTTCATATGAAAAGAAAGGCGGCTAGCATTACATATGAAAATTCAAAAATAGCAAAAACTACTTTAATTCGAGTTTAGAGACCATCCAACTCCGTCATATTTGAGAGGAATTCCAATTGAAAGACCACCAGAACTTTTTAGTGATCTAATAGTTATTTTGAATGTACAAACATTAGTATGGTATTTCAAAAGAGAGGCTATCTACTTTAGTAGAATGTGTTGAATATACTACAATTAATACATGTATACGACATTTCGAAAGAGGGAACAATTTCACCACATCCCATTTAGAAACAACACTGCAATATCGTAAGGATAGGTAGAATTGCACTTATTGCAAAGAAAGAAGTTTTGCGCATAAAAGTAACGGTCGGTCATTATTAATCCTTTAGTGACCAGGTCATGTTTCTCCAAAATCAAGATACGAGCTGATTTTTTTTTCTTTGAACTAACCTTGATGGAAATAGAATGCCTGGTTTTAGTATCCAACCTTTAAAAATTGAATTCAAACCATGACCTAAACTTTGGGGAAAATTTGCACAACATCCAACGGTTGATAGAATGAATTATTGTGTTTGAAGTTACCGTATATTGATATAAAAAATATGCGGATTTTGGAGAGTATACTATTTTTTCAATCAATGGATTCTTGCAAGAATTTTTGTACTTTGAATAAAAGAGGTTCACATGTGCACTAGGTCAATAGCGTTGCATTGACATATAATATGTGAAGAAAAATTTATACATGATTATTGATGAATTGTTTACTTTTGTCTACTTGATTGTATACAAAAATGATCCAAACTTATTTGAATTAAAACAAAAGTTTTGTATCCAATGAAAGATCAACAATCACAAAACAATGAAGAATCTCTTGAAGACATGTTTCAATCAAAATTTAAGACCAAAATCATTTTGCATGTGTATGAAATACAACATAGTATGTGGCAAGCACCATGTCCTTGGTGTGGTGGTTTGGGTTATGGCACGCCGGTGAGGTGGTTGTAAGTTCAAGTCTCCATGCCGACATGGTGCCTACCACCATAGTCCACCCCACTATGGTGGGGAATCTTAAGACCTTGTTGTATGGGGATCCACAAAGCCCTTGTGGGAGATGACATGTCCGTTGTCTCTAAGGCAATTAGTGTAGATAGCACTTAGTGTAGAAAAATGTTTACTAAGAGAATGAACAAACAATATATTCACGTTAGTCCTCTTTGGAGATCAGAGTTATTTTTAGTATATGGCATGGTATTCCTTGTATTATTAATATGTCACCAGTCTCCTTTGGAGACCAGAGTTCTCTGTATTGTAGTATATTTTATGTATTTTGTGTTGTATTCCTAGCTTTTTAGTATGTGGCATGGTATTCAGTGTATTATAGTATATTTAATGTATTTTGTATTCCTAGATTTTCCATGAGTTCTAGAACTCCAAATTATGATATGATTTTTGCAGAGTGTTCATGTAATGTGTGAGCAAATCCAAACTTTACAACCAAATTCCTCATGGATTTTATGCAAATTGAGTTTGAACACCTCTAAAGTCCCATTTTGGGTCTCGTGAAGTATCTTTGGTGCGAGTTTGTTAAGGAACTTTAGAGGTTTAGATCAATGTGGTAGTTAAATTCTGAAATTGAGCGCAAACATAGAATTCATATTGTGCTCAACTAAACTCTCTACTTAGCAAACTTAGTAATTGCCACCATTTAGAAAATTGACACTCTCTATCATTATCAATTCTAACCCCTCTCATAGAATACAACCTCTTTATGTAACAATGGCAAGAAGAAATTATGTTGGTGGATTTGCAATAAGGGGCGTTTCACACTAGGCCCAAGGGCCGAACTCCATTGAAGACCAAACTATGCCGAGGGGCCGAGTTTTGTAGTTGTAAAAAATTATTAAAATTATTTTAATGAGAAAATGTTCGGCCCCTCGGCAAGAGTTTGGGTTTCTATTCTTGTTGGACCCAAACTCTCCTCGAGGGGCCGAACTATTGGCGCCAAAATTCTCAAAAAGTGCTGCCATGTAAGCATTTTGGTGCCCTTCGGCCCTTGGCCCTTGGCCCCTAGTGTGAAGGCCCACGGGCCGATTTTCAACTCTAGGCCAATCAAATTGCTAGAATTGCTCGGCCCCTCGAGCTTGGCCCCTAATGTGAAACCCCCCTAAGTTTTTTATGTGAAGGCAAAAAAATTCACAATGAATAAGCTTCATTATCTACCAGAAGACAAGTACTACAGTAGTGCCATGACGGCCTTTTATTTAAGAATGATTGAGGCCGAAAGTTTTCTAACAATTCATCAGAATCTTACCATATTTTCCAGAAAGAATCAAGCCAGAAGATATTTCACAGCTCTGCCACTGACCAAGCACCCGCCCATCTAATCCCCCCACACCACACTTCTCATCAATGCCCAAGCAGAAGAATCTCATGACTCATAAATAATTCGTCTACAGTTGCAGCACAGAACCCACAATGAAGATGCCAGGTCCAGAACACGGACACTTTCTCCCACGCGCTTCCGACTCACCAAGCGATCACGGCACAGGCTTCGAAGCCAGGTCTCGGCCATCCAAACCAACAGTGCACCTTGAATCACTCACTTGTCTGCAGCGAGGGACCCACATCGACGCCTATTCATGGAGGAGCAAGACAGTAAGCCCAACGATAATGTGCACGGTGGCCCAACGATTGGTGGTGGGACCCACTGTATAGAAGGTAAATATGGAAGTAATTTTAAAGATATAAATTCATTCCTAGTGTAAACACGTTGGGGACTCTTTGGGAACATGGGGACCAACATGGTAACTCGTTGGGAATGCATTGGGAACGTTGTGGTAATAATATGGTTAAAAAGGTAAATCATAAGAGGATAAACAAATGGTTTGGTTGCGAACCATATCGGATTTACCATGAAACTGGTGTAGGCATGAGGAGCCCAACTCGGACTTTTAGGGACCATATCTAGGAGATGAAGCGCCATATGGTCGTCATGTGCCTCTACCTAGTAGACCTCCGCACATGAGGCCTGACAAGGTCTGATGGGGCCACAACCCGCCACCTGTAAACCTGGGTACGCACCAAGCAGGCCTCCACAGGCTGCCTCTACAAACTGTTGGGTTAGCATCCAAACAATTTGCAAGGGAGGGTGTTTTACCCCATACAGTGAACCTTTTTAATCTTTTGTAGTAAACCTATCCATCCATCCACTACACCACCACTACGACCACCATCATCCTTCTTCTATCTCTCACCACTTTTCAAGAGTTTTTTTTATTCCTCCACACCCCTCTTTCTCTTGATGTGTTCTAGGGTTTTGTGCTTGCATCACAATGGCAAATTTTCCCGTAGGAGGCCTTCTCAACTTGATGCTCTTCGAGGGGGGGCCCCTCTCAAGTGACTCAAGAAGAGGGCCTTGTGAAGAGAAAGATCAATAGAGAGTGGTCCGAGGATAGTCTTTCCTATTTCTTGAGCATGTGTGAGGAAAAATATTGGGAGTATGATCGCAAGCCTTTTAGAGAGGATAATTGGAAGGGCTTTGCTGCGAAGATGAATGCGGAGTTTCCTCAAGAGCCTCATGAGCCGCAACGGACTTGGAAGCAATGTAGAGACAAGTGGTTGAGAATGGAGCTGAAGTATGGAGTGGAGAAGGAGAATCAAGGAGTAACATGTGCAACACCCACAAAATGGTCACATTACGAGGTTTTTGACAACATGCTTGGAGGAACGGCAAAAATAAGAGGTACCCACGTCTGCATACAACTCAATGCTTTGTTTCTTTTGTGAATGTTGAGAACTTTGTATTTCAATACTTTATTATTTTATGTATGAATGTCAAAGACATATTTTTCTCAAGTCTAGACTCTCTTTAAAATCACTCGTAATTTGTCACATGCTACATGATTTCATTTTGTGTAGGTGTGCCAAATGGTTAGGATCAAGGGACTTGCTTGTCACATGAGGAGGTCCTCGACTTGAGTGATGATGAGCAAGAGTCTACACCGGTCGCCACTTCCACTGCACGCACTTCTAGTGCTCCCATTTCTCCGCGATCCAAAGTAGAAAAGCAACCGCATGTTGGGGGACACGTTAACAAGAGTGCGGAGAAGCGGAGGAGAAAGGTGAGCGCCGGTGATCAAGGCATCGCAATCGCCATATCTAAGTTCTCTGATGGCATTCTTGAGATTGAGAAAATGAAGTTACAGGTGACGAGGGAGATTGTAGAGAGTAAAATACAAGGTAGACAATTGCTTCTACAAGGACACTTACAGATGGCGGCTTTGTTGCAGAGGCATTAAAGGGCAAAGGTCTACCTTGAGATTTTGCATACCTCTTCATAGTAGCATATGTTTGATAGAGTGATTTCTTTGGAGGATTTTGCATTACTTTGTATTTCATCAACGTTGTTATGAATTTGGATTTCTTTTGGACTTCTTGAAAGATTTCATTTGGATTTCTCTAAAAGGTTTTATTTTATTTTATTTTTTAAATTCAACTCTTATTTGAGTTTATCAACAGACTTTGACTTCACTAAATGTGACTTTATTGTACCACACAATGTCTAAATTCATTATCATTATGTCAATCCTTAAAGATTTCAGAAACCACATTTGGATATTGTCGTCAATTTATAGAGGTAGAGAAGGGTTTTAGCATCTTAAAAAAATTGTGCAGCATGGAGAGGTTCAAAATTCAAATGCTTAATGACAGTAGTAGATATGATTAATAAGAATTTTTACACTACATATTATTATGGAAAATGAGAAAGGAAGAGAAATGAAAATCTCTAAGATGTGTGCAAAAGTAGGATTATTTTTCATACTTCCCATACCAATTTTGACAATGTGTGTAAATGTTTGACTTGGATGAAAGACTATTTTTTTTATAAATATAACAAATGCTCTTTGACAATATAAAACAAACAAAATTACTTGCTAGTATTCAAATTATCACATTGTATACAGTGTTGTAGCCGAAACTTTTGTAGCCGAAGTTTCAGAAGTTCTCCATTGTCCCTACACTTCAGAAGTTAACTTTAACGATGACATTTTTTTTCTACAAAACAATTATTCCAAAAAGAATAAATATTATGTCCCCATTTATCTCTTGTATTTTTTCATTTGTATACAAAATGTGAAGAATTGAGAATATAAAATGCAACCACGGGAATCTGTCCTAGATTTGCAGAAGCTCATTTTGAGGTTTTGGTAATGTAGAGATTAAGGTGTGAAAATGATAAGTTTTATTGATCTTCGCCTTGCGTTTGATCCTCCTTGAGTGCATCATCCTAACAAAGTTGTTTGCGCGCTGAAGGTCGACCGTCGGTTGGGCGTCGCAAACAAGGTCGAAGTTGGAGTCTGCAGCAGCTCCCTGGAAAGCGCTTCCTGCAGCATCCACTAGAACACAATAAAAAACCTTGAACAAAGGCACTGACACTATTCACGCATGGCCGTTTACGCGGCCCTCATACAACACTATTCATCGGGTGTTAAGGTAATGCCCTAATAACCTATCATAATCCCTAACCATCACCTATAACCAACCAGAACCCCTAACCGTCACCTGTACAATTGAGATGTATCCAACCCACTTCCATCCCATCACCGCACATTGAGCTGCAAATGGAGCTTTGCTATCAGTCATGACCCTTTACTTTTGGTAGGCATTTATAGGAGGTACCTATTGGCGGCCACTTCTTTGAAAATTCATAACTAATTTACATTTCATTGGAAAAATATGAAATCACTTGGGTTGAAATTGTAATTCTATTTGCTATCATTGAGAAATATTACTTGTTGTCGTAGTCTAGTAGTTCGTAATTCTCAAAGATAACCGAAATTAACCTTAAACGAGCCTACCTAACCAGATTGTTTCTAGGGATTTTTATCATGTGTCAAACTTTCTAAATATAAGGACAATTCACACTTAATACCTCAACACATCCCGGAGGATGGCTTCCCCGATACTTCACTGACCGGTAATAAGTAACCACAATTGTTTAATTAAAACTCTGTTGAGCGTGAGACTAGTTTTCCGGAAATTTTTAAGGTGCCCGGAAAGTCATTGCCCTCTGTTCTCGCACTTCAAAGGCCACAATATCCACAACCTAACTCTACACCATGAAAGAGTTAAAAGGTTGCAACTACAACTCACATCCACTGTGAGGATAGAAAACTTTCATCCCTTGATCTCTTAATTACACCTCAGGGATCAAGGGATCCCATCCATTGTACGAGTAGAAAATCACGAATACTCCAAACTCAGCCTTATTAGAAATCTCTCCCAGTGTACCAAGAAGGGGGATGTCACCCCTCCCTCCACCAATCCAAACACTTCCCACTTAAGGGATGCTATCATAAATAGCAGTGGGCTTTCAGGATTCCATCTAGTAAGCAACTCTACCCAGTCCAACCGATCTAGGATTTGAAGTAGATTCCGGATCTTACTCCACCATCTAGCCTGGATATCCTACTCCCTCCGGAAACCTTAACTCACATTCAACCACATAACATTAAACATGCCACAACCTTGCACATCCTATCAAAAGACCCACTAGGAGAACTCAATTCTCTCCCTCTCTACTCACACAAGCTCAACAATAACTCTAGACACAAGCAATAAAGGCAAGACACAAGCAATGAAGGCAAGACACAAGCAAAGCAACAAAGAGAAGGGTACTTAAAACAAGAGCCCAAGGTTCTTAAGTACACAAAGGTCACTAGCTACTCTCCAAAAACTAGATCACTAAAAGGTGGGAAACGACATCTAGATCCTAGAATTGAGGGTTGCCTAGTCACCGGCGGATTACCAATTAGATCGGTAAATCGGAAGACTTTTGGTCCGAGACTAGTAAAATCTATTTTAACCCCTAAAAGCCCAGGCATTTTTCCTCATGAAACACTCCAAAACTGCCATCATCAACAAGTGACAACAAAATCTAAAATCAGAGTCTAATTTTAGACTTTTAACCGTACAATCTTAAAATAGACACGTATATGAACATACAATATAAATTTGGTTACAATCCACCGCACGGATGTGAAGATTATAGCGTTTGAAGTGCAAAGAAAAGTAATTTTCCCCCCTTGCCCGGCAAGGTCAGCCTACTTTGACTAGGTAAATCTTCTAGTTTTTACATTGAAATGTGATCAAATCTTTTACCAATATGACTTATATGTTGTTAGCCATTTGTGTGCAAAATTTGAGGTCAACTCAAGGGGTAATAGATGTAGAAATATACACTTTAGTGAAAGGGGGTACAAAATGTTGACAATTACTACGTAAGTGATATGAAATTGTTTGTATCATACAAGTTGTTGCATTGGTGAATCCCAATGGTGGAAACTTTCAATTTATTTTTTCACTAATTTTAGAAAAAGAAACGACTAAAAATAATAAAATCCATAATTTTCATGAATATATGGAATAAATAAAGCATTATGGGAAATTGTGGCCAATTTGTCCCGTTGTTGACTGCCCTCACAGCTGGACACGGAAAAAAAAAAAAAACAAAAAAAACAAAAAAAAAAAGTTTTTTTTTTTGTTTTTGGCGGGCCCGCTTCTGGCGCGGGATGCTGGCAGGCCAGCTAACGGCTGATTGTTTGCTGTTTTTGAAAAAATTATTTCAACAACTCTTTTAATAATTTTCAATGCTTTTTCTACTTGGACTTCGTGCATAGAAGTCTGGATTCCTTTCCTCGTCCTTTTTGTCCCAAAATTCTGCCCCTTTTTTCTCCTCAAATTGCATTGGTTGACATGGCTGCCCCAATAGTCCAGAGTCCCCATTTTGACCTTTCAAGACTAATAACTTTTGAACCAAAAGTCCAAAATCATATTTGAAAGATTCCCCTTATAGATTTGATCAAGGACAATGTAGTGTAAAATTTTCATAAGAATCGGAGTATTTTTTCCACTCAAAGGTACATGCCCAAAATCCAAAACGTACTTCCCAAGTACACTTGGACTCTTAGGGGTTAATAAAAGTAGTTAGCCGGAGAATTCACTAAAGTGATAGTGACCGCGTACACAATGGGGCCCCATCAACATTACTACTCCCACCCTATTGTTATTATACCGCACCTAGCATCCTATCGACAGATACAATAAATCCACAATAACATATAATATAGGCTCATCCGGAAGACTCATCCGGAGGAGTGGAATTGTCTTCCGATAAATCCATGGAAGGATTGACTAGAAGATTGGGAGTATTTACGGGTATATAGTCAAGAGAATCCACCGGAAGGTTGGAAGTCTCAACCGGAAGGTATATGGGTAGATTGGGAGTATCCACCGATACATGAGAAGTCTCCACCGGATCAACAAGCATAGCTACCGGAGACTTGACCAAAGAATCCGTTTCTAAGAAAACAAAATCAACCGGTTCTTTCGTGGGAGGTTTGACCTGGAGGCCTCATTGCCTCTTATAAACTTTCACACCTCACTCCTTGGAAGATGGAGAATCCGCTCGATTCAATAGGCATTGAGTGGGTGGATCATCATCTTTTGAAGAAAGAAAACTGGTTTAGACAAATCTTCTCTTCTTCCGGATTGGGCTCCAGTCTTGCCTTGGTATGGCAGCACTCGTCTGTCCGGCAAGTAGCTTGTTTAGTGCCACCATAGTCTTTTGTGCCTTGACCTTCGTGTCAAGGTGTTCCTTTTGGGATGTCCGGAAATCTTTCTTCACCTTGGCCAATTGTTCCCGACCCTACCGGGCAGCAACCAAAATGTCTCCGGTGTTTTCTACTCCAAATTCCTTCCGGAGAGCTTTCTGAAGACTCCTTGCCTCTAGAAGCTCCATTACCATCTACTGGATATCTCGGGTCACATCCTGGGAGAACTTGGCTATATTCTGCACCAGTGTAAGATTCTTGGATGGCCGGGGTGGTGGTGGTGGTTTTTCTAGTAAGACCAAGATGACCTACCATCGTTTGAGAGTGCCTGAGATGATGACGCCTCCCGTGGGATTGCTGGTAACGCCAACTATAGCTCAGTATGTTGGGGAAAGGCCCAAGGAGCATGGTCCTACGAAGCCATCCTTTGGCTCCAAACTCTCTTCTGGTTCCAGACAGTCATAATACTCATACAAGTGCATGAGGTATGGAGTCAAGAAGGTCTTGGAACATCCACCTTGTTGAATTGTCCAGAGTTGAGGCAAAATTGCTTCGTCCAACAAAAACCCTCAGTCCGGGAAGGAATCCTCAAAGAATGCATGTATGTAGGTGGTGGCCATCCGCACTGTGATTCTTTCACATTGGTTGGGGTGGAAGATTAGGTTTAAAAACTCAACCACCCTCCTCAACTGGTTGTTCGTGAATTGATCACTCCGATAGCAATCCAATACGTCGTAGGAATTTGATAAGTGTTTAACCAGCACCTCCCGGATAACTCCGGGTGTCCATCCCTCCTCTTGTTGAAAGGAATACACCTCACACGATACTTTTTTGGTCCATGTCCGGGGATTAGCCCGGTAGACTCCCCGGGTGTCCTGGGAGGTAACAACTTGGCAGCCGCATATCCCTTCCCGAAGACCCACAATTTGTCGTATAATCCCATCAAATCCATCCAGGTGAGGTCTTCTTCTAATTCTCCGTCCCCTCTCACTTGTTAGGATCAATCTTGGAAAGCTTCAATGTCCTTGGTGGAGTCATGTTGTCCGGAGTGGACTAACTCCGGGATGTGCCTGTACTTCCACCAATCACCCTACCAACTTATCACAATTTCCGGTCCGGCCCGGAAAACACAAGTATACTGGGCAACTAATGTACTTTCTCCGGAACACTTTTCTAGATTAACGTGGATGTAGGCATTTCACATATCTAGTATCACAACTAATGAAACAACATCACAATTGACCACTTCAAGCAAAAGAGATGACTTAGGAGAACAAGAATTTTTGAAGGGGGTTTCCTAGGTGACTGGAGAGACCGGGAAAAATATGGAAAATTTAGGCAAGACCTAGGAAGAGAGGAACAATATGGAAAACATAAAGGAAGACTTGCCACGAGGCTGGGATTATAGAAAACAAATGATAGGACACAAAGGTAGACGCACAAGTAAGAAGAATTCAAGATCTAGGACGTATGAGGTCTAAGTAGAGTTTTCCAGGAGACTTTTCCCTAGACCGGCAAGAAGGCAACCGGAATTCACCCCGGGAAAAGGAAAATGAGAAGAGATCTAACAAACGAGGAAGTTGTACA
Organism: Bryoerythrophyllum caledonicum; assembly: GCA_963971425.1. Lineage (NCBI taxonomy): Eukaryota > Viridiplantae > Streptophyta > Bryopsida > Pottiales > Pottiaceae > Bryoerythrophyllum > Bryoerythrophyllum caledonicum. The sequence goes on along the minus strand of OZ020526.1, from coordinate 14,101,766 downwards.
AACAAAAAAAACCCATCAATTGGCATGAATCACCTAGTTCGCAACTCTTGCCACCTCCTTGTTGCACCCGTAACTTTCTTGAAATCGTGGTTTAGTCTATGAATCTTCTCGCCGCGGTTGTGAATCTCCTTGCACCACCTCCACGCCTAGTAATCTCCACCTTGTTATGTCTAAAACCTACTCCACCACTAGTTTGTAGCTTCCAAACCATAGGAGGTTTCCACTCTTTTTCCACCCTCCTTCTTCCTTTTAGGCTTCTCCCTCGTGTGTTCGTGTTCGTGTGCTTGTGTTCGTGCCCCCTCCTGTTCGTGCTTGACTGCTCGTACTTGGCTACTCTCCTCAGCAGCTCCCTCGTGTGCTCCGCTCGTGCTTCTCGGCAGCTCGTGTGTTCATGTTTGTTCACCCTCATATTCGTGTTGCCTCCGGTTCGTGCTCGGCTGCTCGTGGCTTTACCCGGTTGGTACCTTCTTCGTCCCAGTTATGAGCCCTCACTATTTATTTTTCTATTTTCTTGTTTTCTTTTTCTTTTATATAATATTAAACCCTTATTTTTCCAAATAAGAATTTAAGTTTCCAACAATACTTAATCAAAAGAAAAAAAAGGCCTAAACAATGAGAAAGAAGCTACAATTAATCTACCCCTCTAAGGAAATCTTTGACTAGTTAATTTAGCCCAAGTGGTGATTGGGATCCCTATTTCCCAAAGATCCTTCCCGAGCATTCTTCTTAGATTTTTCCGGGCATAAACTTGGTGGTTTTAAGGCCCGGTTTTATCACCACTATAACACTAATTAACTAGTTAAGCATTCACCTACTTTCACTAATTATTATTCAACCTACTTCTACGTAATACTAACTACTTTGCCGGTTATCTAAACTAAAAGACACAATTTTAGCTAATTTTTTTGGTAGAAGCAACCAAGTGCGAGTTTCAAACTCCCACATTTGTATTATTCTTTGTTCTCTCCATATATGCACATCACTTATTTTGTTGGTCATGGAGGGTCTATGTTACATCATTCATGGTGTGAAATAGTCCTTTACTATTTCACACCAATAAGAACTCTGGTCTCCGAAGGAGACCGATGTGAATATAGTGTTTGTTCATTCTCTTCACTAAGCATATGGCCACGGGACATAGGCTAGTGTAATAGAACTACTCCCCTTTCTCGACGGTAAACACTATTCTACACTAAGTGCTTCCCTACACTAATTGCCTTAGAGACAACGGACATGCCATCTCCCACAAGGGCTTTGTGGGTCCCCATACAACGAGGCCTTGTGACCCCCCACCATAATTGAGTGGACTATGGTGGTAGGCACCATGCCGGCAATAGGACTTGTTATTTCACACCAAATTGCTTCTTGGATACAAAATACTTCTTCAAGGGCTGAAATGGTCATGCATCAAGGGTATGTCACGGATGAAAAGGCTGTTCTATTTAAAGAACGATGCCCTCATTTTGACAGCCATCTATTACTTTTGCGCAATATATGATCAAAAGTTGGCCATGTGGATAAAACTAATATGTATAATTATTGTAGCTAGTATAAATGTTATACATTTGGATGGTTGTTTCCAATAGGTGAGAAGCGACATTCTTTAGGTAAATTATATTGGTCATTATATATCATTCAAATGGTATATTCAATGAATTCATAATAGGTGAAGCTTGATGCATTTATGTAAGTCTACGTACATTTCAAATATACACATGTATTTTTGTATATGGAGTTGTATTCTTGGAAAAGGCATGCACTTTGAAGAAAAGAGGGCCTACAATCTCAACATAAACTTATAGAGAAAGCATTACATGATGAATATATATTTATATGTAATATTATATTTCTATATATATTTATAATAGATGAGCAAGGACTAATACCTAATCGGTACGCAAGCAATCCATTGCGCCACATGGCAATACCTGGCCTACGCTAGTATTGGCCTTCCTTGACACGTGGCAATAGCTAGGTAAAATAGAAAGGGACATACCCGGTGATGGAAATCGGGGATACCTAGGTGATACCCACCGTAGGAAGCGGCAACATGTGGCATTTACTTTAATTTATTTTATTTTCATTTTTACTTTTAGAATTTTAGTTACTTTACCTATACTTACACTACTCGTTGGGGACAACGGGTTAGTATATACTTATATGTGTGTGTATATATATATTTTTCTCCATATGTATATGTGGTCATTGAAATTCCTATATGCTCAAATCAATGAATATTTGTTAAGCTTGTTACATTTAACTTATTCTACAATGTTTTTGTGTGGTTTATTTTGACTATATAGTCATCTATTGCTTTTTGTAAACCTTGTAAAAGACTTTATATCTCATCACATTTCGCTAGTGTCTTTTCCATTTTTTCCCCCAATCTACTTGTTTCTTTTTATCATAAAATCAAGTTCTACATATGAATGTCTCATGCATTGCAATTTATAAAATTTGAGTTGGCCTATATAAGAAACGTCACATGCCCATGTGACGTTTTCATGAATATTGTGTTACATGTGAAGGAAAATTTATACATGATTATTGATGAATTTTTAACTTTTGTCTACTTGATTGTATACAAAAATGAGATATCAGAGGTGAGAATGTTGACATGACTAACGTTAAATCATGTGAAAAACATGATAGCCAAAAGTTCAAGGGTATTTATATTTAAACTTATTTGAATTAAAACAAAAGTTTTGTATCCGATCAGAGTGATCAACAATCACAAAACAATGAAGATTTTCTTAAAGACAAATTTCAATCAAAATTTAAGACCAAAATCATTTTGCATGTGTAAGAAATACAACATAGTATGTGGCATGGTATTCATTGTATTATAGTGTATTTGATGTATTTTGTGTTGTATTCCTAGCTTTTCCATGAGTTCTATAACTCCAAATTATGATATGATTTTTGTTGAGTCTTCATGTAATATGTGCGCAAATTGAAACTTCACATTTTACAACCTAATTCTTCATGGATTTCATGCAAATTGAGTTTTAACACCCCCAAAGTCTCATTTTGGATTTCGTGGGCGCTAAAGGGTTGTGCCTTCCATAATGTGTAAAGATACGATCTCAATGCAAACCACTTCAAACCATTACATGCAAACCCCTAAAGGGCATTTGTCCCTCAAGGGGCTTTTGCCATTTTGTGTGGGTTCCTATGTTGGTCATCATTTGTCACAAGATTTTGAATTTTTCATGAAGATGTATTATAGTGGTAGCATCGGGGACCGGAGTTCTTCTTCTACTTCTTCTTCTTCTTAGTGGTAGCTTCATGGGAGTATGATTTTTCCACATGAAACCTCAAGAATAAAGTTTATGTTGTCCTAAGTGCAATTTGTTGGACTTTTCTTTTCCTAAACATCTCCAAACTTCTATAGACATTGAGGTTTTATTATACAAATGCATTGTAGTATTATTTTCTTTTAGATTGTCAAAAATGAAATCTTGTCTTTAGTGTAGAAATCCCATGTTAATGCAAGTCAAACACCGTTTTGCAAAATTGTAGGATAAGTACCAAAAGTCTATCTTCAACAAAAAATTGAAAATTTAATGATATTATGTTTTTATTTCAACTACTACACAATGTGGTTGAAACCTTGTTTTTGACCATTTCAATTATGATTTTACAACAATCCAATAGTGGCGGTTTATGAACCTTCTATGCTTGCACAATTGTTACACCGGTCTTCCACCTCTAAACATTAGAGTGCAAGCAATCGACACTATATAAACATGGTGGTATTGAATTTGGACCTTGCGTAAATATAGAATTTGATACAAAGTGAAGTCAAAGTCTGCTAATCCTTGCAAGATAGGGAACAAAAAGAACCCTTGTCTTCACTTCAAATACTATGATCTTCCAACAGTTGAGGTGAAAGTTTACAAAATTTTATTGATATCGATCAAGATCCTCTAAATAGAAAAAAGAAATATAGCATGTAATTTCCTTTTCCAATCTTTATCCTAGAATGGGCCATTTTGAAGTATCTTTGGTGTGGAATTAGTCAAGGAACTTCTGAGGTTAAGATCAATTTGGTAGTTACTTTCTAAAATTGAGCGCATATATAGAGTTCATATTGTGCTCAAACTAAACTTTCTACTTAGCAAACTTAGTAATTGCCACCATTTAGAAAATTACTACTCTCTAGCATTATCAATTCTAACCCCTCTCATAGAATACAACCTCTTTATGTAACAATGGCAAGAAGCAATTGTATTGAGGATTTGCAATAAGTTTTTATGTGAAGGCAAAAGATCCGCAATGAATAAGCTACGTAACATACCAAAAGACTAGAACTAATGTTATTACAGCCTTTTATTCAAGAATCATCAAAGACAAAGTTTTCTAATGAACCTCACATTTTTAAAACAGTAGTTGACAAGGCTAATGATAATGATACAAGAGACATCACATGGATGAACATAATGTGTGTCAGTGACGGAGTGAGCATGGCCCATCAAAAACAAAAAAACTTATCATTATTGGTATTCGACAATATTTGCAAAAATCCAAGAGTTTGCCTTGTTATTGGTTCTAGAATGTTAATGATGATAATTCAATATATAAGGTTCAAAATTATTTACAGTTGTTTAGGCTATTTATAAAGTCACTCGAACTTTCAATTAGAAAGCCTTAATGACCTTAACACTATTAATTGTTCATTCTTAGTAGCACTTAAAATGAAAGAGCTCTTTAAACATGAGTTATTAGAAATGGACGAGGTCTTTAAACTCAAGTTAGGAAAAACTTTAGTCACTTTGAGAAGGAAGGAGGGGAGGTCATGTTGTATTATGAATCTTAGTCGCATGTTTCTTCTTTCACCCCTAAAGTCCCAAGGCATTTTCGCACCAAAATCACTTCAAAACTACTCCTTTTAGTGCAATGAGTAAGGAAGGAAACAAAACCTTATATTTCTACATTTAAATGTAGGATCTTAATTAAGACTTGTTAGGTAATGTACTCACATAATTTTAAAAATTGGATTGAAAGATTATAGTGTTTGAAGTAGAGAAAGCGATTCATTTTCTTCCCTACGTGGAGTGGATTAGCAAACTTTGACTTCACTTGGTGTCAAATTCTTGCACTATACAAGGTCTAAAAATCCATGACCATCATATTGAGCATGATGGTTTCTCCTTGTACACAAATTTTTTAAGGCACAGAAGGGGTGTAGCATATTTAGAGCATTGTGCAAGGAGTCGAGGTTCATAATTTGCCAATTCACATTTTGATTTTTTGGGGCATTAAATATGCTTCAGAATCAAAATCCAAACAGCCAATAAGAAGGTCTACACCACATCTTGTAGTAGAGACAACATGTGACAATGTGCAACAATGTTTGACTTGTGATAATGTGCAATTTTTCACTAAAGAAAAAAAATATTGTTCGAAAGTATGAAAGGAAATAATATTTCTTGCTAGTATTGAATGCATATGGATGCATACGGATGAAATTAACCCTTAAACGTCCGGGCGGATAAAATCTGGTTGATGGAAGAATGTAAAATGCTCCCACGTGATGATAAAACATTACTTTCATCCAAGTTTTTGTAAAGGTGTTGTCAATGAGAGCATGTACCACATGCACTATAGATACCCTTCATTGAGTGTGTAACTTTTTCTCTAAACAAGAAAATGTTTGTGACATGGAACTCAACGTAGTGTATTTTAGAAACTTCTAACTTTAGCTCTAAATCTAAATATGAGTCATTTACATGATATTTTTTGAAATTGAATCCAACTATTGAAATAAAGTTTATCAAATCTTGTTTCCAATCCAATTTGAAGATTTGAAAAATACATAAAATTGACTAAGTTATTGCAATTTGAACTTTGGGCCTATCACCATGGATGACCAATTTTCTAATTTTAGCTGAACATAGAAGTTTCATCAACACCACAAGTTTCAGCACAAAAATGTACACCTTTAGTGAAATTATCATATTCTTTATGCAAAATTTGTATATGACATGAATATTCTTCAAATTTTCTTCAGAAAATCACAATAATTTGAATTTTCACAAAAAATCTTGTGTTTTTAGTAACATGAACAAAACATGTGGTGTCATCTCTGGAAAATGAAATAAATAGATTTCCGCTTATATTTGATGAAGAATTAGAGCATATATTAGAATGAAAATTGGGATTGATGCCACGGTCATAGCTCCGTCCTTTCAGGGTTAATGAAATTTGATGAAAATGATCAAACTTGATGAAACAAGTGACATATTTGCATAAAAATGGTATTCATCCAATTATAGGCTTAATGGTGAATAATAGTGGGGCAAATGGGACAAAAGCCCAAATCCAATAAAATATCACTGGTGGATGTAAGTAGTCAAACCTTGCAACAGAGAAAGTGATGGGTAGATGTCGTAGTCCAGTAGTTCGTATTTCTTAAAATTAACCAAAATTAACCTTAAGAAAGCCCCACCTAACCGGATTAGTTCCAGGGATTTCTATCGTGCGTTAAACAATTTACTTCTAAACACAAAGCCATTTCAAAATACCTTAGCACATCCCGGAGAATGGCTTCCCGGGCATTTTCATGACCAACAAATAGCAACCGACTTGTTTAGTTTAAACTCCGTTGAGCGTCGGAGTAGATTTCCGGTGAGTTTTTATAGTGCCCGGAAAATCACTACCCTCCGTTCTCGCAGTCCAGAGGCCATCAAAAATCCATAAGCTAAACTACCCTTAGATTTAGACAAAAGGTTGTAGTTAGTTTCCCCGGGTTTCACAATCTCCCGGAAGGCTACCCCGGGGAGGTTTTCCCGGAAAAGCCTTCCCGGTGAATAGGTCACACAAACCCGGGTTTCCCACCACAACCACACCTAATGAATCAAAGCAAAAATAATGTAAGAATCATAACAAGCTAGTGTCATACAAACAAAATGAGCAAGACTTCCTTCTACGGGGATTATGGAGCCTCATCCGCCGCAAGGGTAGAAACCTTAGAATACTCTAAGATAAGGCTTAACCGGCACCTCTACCGGCGTACCAAGAGTGGGGATATCACCCCTCCTCTCCTACCAATCCAAGCACTTCCCACTTAAGGAACGCTATCATTAATAGCGGTGGGTTTTCCCGGATCCCGGATCCGGTGAAAACAACCCTTCTCGGTCCCGGACCGGTCTCTAGGGTTTGAAGTAGGTCCCAGACCTCCCTTCACCTATTCTAACTTGGATGCCCTACACCCTCCAAAAGCCTCGGGCTCACAACACACACTAGCAAGTCACAACTTCACATCACCTAGGCAAAGACACACTAGGAGGACTCACCTCTTTCTATCTTCACTTGCAACAAACTCTACAAAAGTCAAGACAACATATCAATGAAGACACAAAGAAAAGAAAGAAGACACAAGGATACATATAAGGACACCAAAGACATGAGCAAAGACATAAACATAAGCAAAGACACAAAGAGGGAGAGTGAAGATACAAAGAAGGAGTGTAAAGACACAAAAACACAAGCAAAGACACAAAGAGGGAATGAAGATACAAAGAAGGAGTGTAAAGACACAAAAACACAAGCAAAGACACAAAGAGGGAATGAATTAAAAGGAGCACCAAGCCCCCCTTAAGTACACCAAGGCCACTCACTAAACTACGAAAACCTAGATCCACAAATCATGGAAAAAAGAATCTAGATCCTATAATCTAGGGTGGCCTAGTCACCGGGACACCGGGAAATCCCGGTTTCCCTTTCCGGTAACCATATCCTCAACAATAAGAGGAAAATGGAAGAATTCACTTAAGTGGCAATGACCGGGTGCACAATAGGGCCCCATCGACATCATTACTCTCACTTAGTTCAATCAACCACCTTCCAAAATCTTCCCACCAATGGTAGGAAAATTACATAACAAAACATAACATTTAACAAAAAAAACATAACGAAACATAACATGACATAACCAGTAGCATTGAAACATAGACTTCCGGTAAGTCTAGTCGGAGAAATAATAAACATCCTCCTCTTCCTCCGATATAGGAGAGACCGGGAGGCTGTCCCGGAAAAGCTTGTTGTCACCGCATCCCGGTGGTTGATAAACCACCATCCGAAGCTCCTTAGGCTTGTTCTCCGTAATGTGAGTATCATTCTTCAACTCTTCAAGTATAACCTTCGAAGACTCCCCCAAAGAGGAAGAAGGGTGTCCCGGGACTTTCCCGGTGGAATTTCCCGGAAGCCCTTTTTGCCTCTTGTAAACTCTAGCCTCCAAACCTTTGGAGGACAATGAGCCTACTTCACTAATAGAATAATTTGGAGGAGAATTACCTTCCTCCGAAGAGGATGATTGTTGAGGAACATACTTCCTCTTGTCTTGCACAAGATCCCGATGTTGAGCCCGGACAAGACCCGCGGGTGGACCTCCGGTAATGACCTCCTTTCCTTCCACATACATCTCCGTGAGTTTGGCCATGGTCTTGCTTGTCTTCTCTTGGGCCTCCTTCGCTGTTTTGAGGTCCGTCATAGCCTTCGATAATTTCCGATGTATTTCCCGGGAAGCGGCCACGATGTCCCGGTTGTCCTCCACTTCAAAAATTCCCCGGAGCACCCGGAGAAGACTTCTAGTTTCAAAGAGCTCGTTTTCTAAATCATTCACCTTGCGAGCACACTTGTTTAAGGTGTCTCTTAAAGTGGATGATCCAGAAGAACGGGGAGACTCCTCCGGTGTAGGCTGGAGCGGCCGGGAAGACTCCCCGGGAAGAAGTAAAGGAGAGGTCGTCGGTGAGTTTACCGGTAGAGTCACCCGGGAGGTTTTCCCGGGAAAAGCTCCTTGAGATAATGAGGCTAGCCTCCAAATGTTTTTCTCTTCCTCCTCTAAGCATTCAAAATGCTCGTAAAGGTGAAATAGGTATGGCGTGAGGAAAACTTTCGTATTCTCACCTTCTTGAATGGCACGAATTTGAGGTGTTAACACTTCTTGAAGAAGAAGTGCCCAATCCGGAGAGGAGACGTCGAAATAAGCTTGCACATAAGCCGTTGCCAACCTCACCGGGATTCGCTCCTTCCGGTTGGGATGGAAAATCGAGTTTAAAAACTCAATCACCCTTCTCAACCTTAAATCGATGAAGCATGAGCTATGATATCCCTCGGAGGAATCATAGCTCCGAGAGGTGTGAGAATCTAGCAATACCTTGTTATTTCTCGGCTTCCAACCCTCCCGGTTTTCGAATGAGTAGACCTTCCTCCATTTCCTTCGAGTCCATACCCGAGGCTTGGCCCGGTAAGCTCCCCGGGAAGTCCCGGGTGATGCCAATTCTTCCACTACTCCACCTCCCGCCAACTTCCAAGGCTTCTCGTATAATCCTCCACACCCCATCCGAATGAGATCCTCTTCAAGTTGCCTTCCTTCTTCCGTCCCTTCCCGCTTGTTGGGATCCACTTTCAACAACTTGAAAGTAGCCGGTAGAGCCATGTTGTCCCGGGAAATTCACCGGGACACCTATGTCTCAAAAATGCTACTTGACTTACACAAAAACAACACTTAAGTACAACACCCCTTTTGAAGTAAAGAGGTTTCTCAAGGGTTTACCGGTGACCACCGGGAGACCGGGACGAACTTAGAATTTGTGCAAGACAAAGTTATGCAAAATTTGCATAACTCTTCTCACAAATCCAAACAATCACAAGCCTTCTTACAAAAGAAGAGAAACAACAATAGAAGTGAGAGTAGGAGTTTTTATGACAAACAAGGAGATTTTACAAACAAGCAATTGTACAACTAGAAGTTGCACATACACAAAAGATGAAATTTACAAGGTGGAGGCACTTTGCTTACAAAGATTCAAGTGCCTTGGAGTTGCTTCCGCCACTCCTAGTCTCTTTGCGCTTCTCGCACTCTTACAACCTTCAAACCCCAAAAACCCTAATCTAAAATAGATTTAGGTTTTTGGGTTTTCTTCCGTCTTCTTCTTCCTTCAAGCTCCAAGCTCCACCAAGGTTTTTAAGATTCAAACCCTAACTCTAAATCTCTCAAAACTTAGTTTCCTCACTTCTAAAATTTAAAGACACAAAAGAGGAAATCCTTCCTCTTGTAATTGTGCAAGCCTCTTTACTCACAAACCCACCAATTGTATCTACCCTAGACACTCCTCGGTCTCTTACTTCCTTGCATCAAAGAGAACAAGAAAAAGGAGAGACAACCCAAGAAGAACAACAAAAAAAAAACAAACAACCTCTCCTCCCCTTGGTGTCTTCGCGTCCCTCCTCTTCTTCCTCCTCTATTAAAATAAAAGCTACTGTCCGGACCGGGGAATAGGGTCCCGGTCCCGGTCCCGGTCCTTTTTTTTTTTTTTTTTTTTTTTTTTTTTTTTTGACACAAAGTCTTGTCCGGGCCGGGGGATCGGGTCCCGGTCCCGGCTGGTGGTCGGGCCGGGGGTTGTGACCCGGTCCCGGCCACCACAGGGTCGGGGTTGGGATCCCGGCCCTGGGCCATTTATTTATTTATTTATTTATTTATTTATTTATATATATATATATTTATTTTTTTTAATTTTTAATTTTTAATTTTTTTTATATTTAAAAAAAATCTAATTTATTTTATTCTTTTCTAATTAAATAAAAATCTAATTCATTTACAAAACAAAACATAAAGACTAACTAACTGACTAAAAGAATTTGAAAAAAAAACTACAATTACTAATATAACTAATCTATCTTCTTACTAATCTAGTTAAATAAGGTATTAACTAATATGTGAAAACCTTAACTATAAAAATTTGATTAGAATGGTGGTTCCACATAAAGAAGTACCGGGAAGGTTTTCGGACTATCCCGGGAAAGGTTTTCCCGGCCTCCCGGGCATCTTTCATAGTGTTTCCGGGTATAGGAATTTACTAGTTTAAGACCCGGTATTATTACCATTCTAAAACTAATTAAGAAGTTAAGCATTTTCCTATTTTACCTAATTCTTATACTAACTAATTATATGTACAATTAACTACTTTCTAACAACAATTAATCAAAACAAATACTTTTAACTCATTTTTTTAGTGGGGCCTATAAAGTGGGAGTTTTCACACTCCCACAGTAGAAATGGGCAAAGCCTCGTGTACTTGATAACCATCATCATAAATGACCAGAACCATGATAGAACTTGACCAGAAACGGTCATCAGGAACCAACACACTCATCAGAAACTTGCCATATTTTCCTGAACAGACACAGAAATAATCAAGCCAGAAGATATTTCACAGCTCTGCCACTGACCAAGCACCCGCCCATCCAATCGCAGCACCACACTTCGCATCAATGCCCAGGAAGCAGAATCTAATGACTCAGTGCTTGGTCTGTAATAGTTCGTCTACAGTTGCAGTACAGGACAATGAAGATGCCAGGTCCAGAACACGGACTCTGTCTCCCACGCGCTTCCGACTCTCCAAGCGATCAATGCACAGGCTTCGAAGCCAGGTCTCGGCCATCCAAACCAACAGTGCACCTTGAATCAGTCACTTGTCTGCAGCGAGGGACCCACATCGATGCCTATTCATGGGGGAGCACTACAGTGCAACGCGTTCATGCAACTGTGATGCTACAGGCACTGGGCAAGTTGGATCACTGACCATGCAAGCGCCGTAAGTTGCTTGGTCTGCAGAGCACCATCTTAAGAGCCACGCTGTTGACTGCTTGTCATACTCACTCTCATCTCTTCCCCTGAAGAGCTGCTTCTCTGCCTTCACATCTCCGTTCGGTTCTAGTTCTTACCTTCTCTAGGACTAGAATCAGTCACTCGGTCTTCGACGGTTGTTGACGATCTCTCAAGGTGGCTGGTGCTGGAGCAGCGCCGTTGCCAGTCTCCATTGGCCGCCGTGCACGCCTTCCCAGGCGCGTACTCTGTAGATTGCCGCTCTACTGCTCGGGGTGGGTTGGTGGCTGCTTTTCAAAGCTGTGACGGTCTGTTGGGGAGCTTCGCAGAGTTTGCCAGATCGAGAGAGCAGGTCGAAAGCGCCTGTGTGTCAGATCGAGCAAGTATTCGATCACATGTTTTTTTCTAGGTGAGTAGCAACAGGTAGTGTGCACGATATTGGCCGTGTGGTTGCTCGATGGTGACGTTTGTGATTCTCGCCTGCAAGGTTTCCCTGCGTTGAATTGTTGAACACTTGTTCATGTTGATCTGTCCGGTCTTTCGTTTCGTTTAGTTTCGTTTCGTTTTCGGAAGAGTGGAGAGGTGGTTGATGGCTTGAAGGTTTTGTGGAGGGAAAGGGTCTTGATATTCTTGCCTGAATCTTCTACCTTGCTAGTGGTCGACACTGAATATTGACGCAAGTTTCCAGCCACAGACATACTTCTGACCGGAATGATGTGCACCTTGTCAAGGGTCATGTAGCAGGCATCTCTTGAAGCCGCAGCGGAGGTAACAGTACTGCTTCAGTCACAACAGGTCATAACTAAGTCCGACTTGAGACCAGCGACTGGACGAAAGTATGATGTGTTTGAAAATCACCAATCTCTTCCATGTTTGAAGATTTGCCACGAAGCTCTTCCATGTTGTGGCGACGGACGAGCAGGTGGTCCTCGTTGTCATGGCGGGGTGTTTTGCAGTGGTGAGCGGTTTCGGGGTTCGCTGTGACATTTCTCTCCTCCGCCTGGCAGGTGAGGCTCCAGTTAAAAAGACCTGTGTTGCAGTCGCGACTTGGATGCTAAGTAAATCTTGTGATGGGAAGATGATGCTCACTTCTTAGGATTGTATGAGCTTGACAGTGGTGAATGGCATCGGTGCCCTTTCCTCGGTTAGTGAGGGTTACATGTTTCTCTACGATTATGAGAGGTCCTTGATTGAATTGGAAGCGATGTCCTTACTGTTGGTGGTTCTTGGTTGAAAGGTTATTGTGCAGCAAGTAGTTCTTGCTGGAGAGAATTTCCGCCCAAGGAAACTCGGAGGACGAGAGCGGGAGGCCGGGGCTGAGATTGTTTCCCTGTCCCTGGCCATATCGGATCACTGATCATGGAAGCGCCGTAAGTTGCTGGGGGCACCATCTTCACAGCCACACTGTTGTTTGCCACCAGGCTCATCTCTTCCCTTGAAGAGCTGCATCTCTGCCTGCACAGCTCGGTTCGGTTTTAGTCCATACCTTCTCTAGGACTAGAATCAGTGACATGATGTCTTTGCTGGACGCTCTGTTGTGGCGAAGGACGAGGTGTAGCTGATAGTGGAGGTATTTGGCGGGTGACATGGACGTGCTCCTTGTTGACCTGGCGGGGTGTTTGTAGTGCTGAGCGGTTTTGGGGTGCGCTTTGCCTCTTCTCTCCCCCGCCTGGCAGGTGACGCTCCAGTTCAGAAGCCCTGTGTGGCACTCGCAACTTGGATGCCTTGTGGGTTCTGTGATGGGAAGATGATGCTCACTTAGAATTGTAAGAGGCGGACAGTGCTAGTTAAGAGAATCATTAGAGTTGTAAGAGGGGTACATGTTTCCCTTTGATTATTAGAGGTCTTTGGTGCCATCACAAGACGGCTGCTAATTGGGAGTGGGCTTGTGGTAGGTGTGGAAATTTGACGGAGTTGACAATATGTTGTGCACTAAGAAGAGGGTGGTTGAGGTGTGGGATTTGGAGGATGGAGTCACAAAGGGGCGTACTAATTCCAAGCTTGCTTGGCTGATTCCAAGCTTGTCGTAGCTGATAGTTGGTTTGCGGTTTGGAGAGCAAGATGAGGGGTGTGATAGTGGTCATGGTGTGGCTGTTGAGCTTCTGGACGTCGTTCCGAGCTTTCATTATGATTTCTTGGCTGAAGATGCGTCCCTTGGACCAAGGTAGAGTGGATCCAAGTGTGGGCATGGAGCAATTGCAATCCGCTGAAGGTTCGAATGAGTCAGCCCTGGCAGGTTTCCTCTCCTTACTAACGGAAGACGTGACTGTAAGATATAAGGGCCTCATCAATGACGGATTTGGGTTGTCTGCATACGTCGATGGTGGTTGGAGGGAGTTCTTAGTTGATGAGGTGACCCATGGTGAATTTTTGGCAACAATTGCCTCCTCCAAACTTAACTGTTGGGGTATTGTTGTTTCTACAAGTCGGAAGGGAAATGAAGTGAAATTGATGGAAGAAATCGTGGGAGCCCTAGTGTCCAACAACAATTTCAAAAGAGTAAGACTTTTTTTTGGTAGTTGCTCAACACTCGAGATGGCAGAGTGTGTCTCAAAGTTGCTCTCTGGAAACAAGGCCATCAAGACTCTAGATTTGTATTTGGATAATGAAGAGCTGCTGGGTAAAGAAGTGGCAGAGGTGTTAGCCAAGGGATTGCATGAGAATCATGCCCTCAAAAATCTTGACTTATGGGGCATTGAGGGACTTGTGGATGAGGCAATGGAGGTGTTACTCAAGCCCCTCAAGGACAATGACAATGTTCTTGAATATCTTCAATTTCGAAACATTACAAATGTGGGGTTGGAGCATTTGGGTGTCATGCTTGGGTCTAATACAACCCTCCAAGATGTATGTTGGAATTATCATATGATTCACAATCGGATGATGGGAGAGGAGGTTAACATGAGGGGCCTCAATAGTCTGTGCAAGGCATTGTGCATCAACAAGACTCTCAAAGCAGTACGGTGTCCTCTGGGGAGTAGCATGGAGTTAAAGCTATTGTTGGAGCTATTGATGCCCATGAACAACAATCCCCAAGCGAATGTCACCCTCACAACACTGTGCATTTTATCGAGTACGATTGGAGGGAAAAAAGGGGTGGATCTCTTGGCAGACATGATTCGGACCAATACATCATTGTTGTGTTTGAAATTGATTGCCTTGAGTGAGATATGTGGTGGTACTCATGATGCAGTTGAGAATGTTGTGGCAATCATGCAAGCGATGAAGAGAAATAAATCATTGAAGATACTGAGTTTACATAGTTGTTCTGCTGTTGCTGGTTACAAAGTCTTGGGGACTATAATGGACATGTTATTAGAGAATCAACAACTAGAAGAGATCGACTTGACTAATACACCCTTGGAATCCTCTGGAGATTCAAAGTATGTGCAACATGTTTTAGAGAGGAGGAAGAAGATGAAATTATGGGAATTGATCAAAGGCATGGCAAACATGAGTCCAAAATCAGGTCGAGTGTTTTTGTGTGGAAACCCACATGCTGGTAAGACTTATGAATTTCTTTCGAATAGCGTTGTCATAATGTTCAAATAGTATGAAATCATGGAAATCTATTATTTTGTATTATTGAATTTTTCATTTATGATTGCATTATGAGATAGTTTGGAGTAAAGTGTATTTTGAATGCATTTATTTAAGAGTTAATGGGGTTGTTTAAATCAGGGATAAGATTGAATCATACATTGATAAAATCATAAAATTCATATTAGTATGGGAGATCAAAGTTTGATCAATTGAACACTTAAGTCTTAAAGCAATATAATACTTCTACAACATTAATGTCAATAGAGAACTTGTATAATGTAGGGTTTATAATAATTTTTGAACTACACAATATAGGGATTTGCATCAAATTTGTTTACATTTCGTTACAAAAGAAGAGAAGTGATTATCAGATGAGATTTAGAATTCAAATTGTAGTACTTGGTATAGAATTTCAAGGTTTTGGCACTAAGTTTTAACAATAGTTTCTTGTTTTTCCAAAATTTCAACGAGTTCAAATTTTTTGACATGCATTTATAATCTGCAGTAAAAACTACTTTGAAACAATTTCATGCATCAAATTTTGTCTAAGATGGTGATTTTGTACAATGGAACAAAAATTACTTTGCAGGAAAGACCACATTACGCACGTCTATAAAAGCAGTATATGAGTTTCACAATAAGCAAGCTTCACGCCTCTCTACAACCAATCGCAGGAAAAGGAATTTACGAGAGATATTTGGAACCTCCGAAGTCCCAAAGCTACCTAAAACAAGGCTCGAAATCGAGCGAACGCGAGGCATAGAGGTTGATCATGTGGAGTGTGATGGTATTGGCATCTCCATATGGGACATGGCCGGACAAACGGAATACCATTCATTTCATGACCTTGTGATTCCAAATCTCTCTGCCGATGGGAGTTGTTCTTTGTTCCTCCTCACATGCAATCCAATGCAGATGACTTCCCTTCAGAAGCGCAACATATCCGACATAAAGGCGGAGGTTGAGTATTGGTTGCGATTTATTGCATCCAACACAAGGCGCTCTTGGCAATTCCGACCACATGTGTCAATAGTGATGACACACCATGACCATTGGCACAATGCAGTTGATTTTCAAAGCCGCCTAGAAGAAATTGTTGCGGAATTGCAATCACAATTTGAGGAGATGATTGGATTTGACACCAAGAGGATGATCTTCATGGTGGATGGAGGAGATGCATCATGTGCTAGCATGGTGTTTGATTTCATGAAGAGCCACTTGAAGCAATTGCTAACAAGATTGCCAAAGACCATAAAGGCTTGTTCGGAAGTACAATGTCTTATTGCAGAATGGAACATGGAGATATCCAAGCATGTGCATGGGAAACAGAAATCAAGGCTACCTTTGTTGAAATGGGATGAATTCTCGGATAATATTTGCGAAGGAGTTGAAGAGCTTCAAGATAAAGACAAGGAACTTGCTCAAAGGAAGCAAGAGTTTGTGGCAATATCATTGAATGATGGAGGGCACATAATGTACCATGAAGAAGGCAAGTTTGTCATCACCAATCCCCATTGGTTTTGTCATGACATCATGGGAGAATTTTTACATCGTTGTGCAAACATGGATCCCAAGCTTGAGATGGTCTCTGCTCATGGAATTATCTCAATTAAACATGTGAAGCAAATTCTTATGAACATCATGGGAGGCCTAGGGCACGAAGATCTTCTAGATGCAACCTTGAGCATGATGATGAAGTTGCACATGTGTTACGAGCAAGATGACATGAATATCATGATACCATCTACCTTGCAAGAACAATGCGATAGGTTGAGTTGGCTCAAAATGCCTCAATCTGAGAAGCTTGTATATGTTGGAAGAAGGTTGTCTTGCAAAGATGCAAAGCGAACAATGTTGAGCCTGGGCTTCTTTCCGCGATTGCAGGTGAGGAATGTTTGTATTACATCTTCATTTAGTTGAATTTGATACTTCAAGGTTTGATCTCTTTCAAATGTTTAGTTGTTGACATGATCCATTTTTGATGTGGATATATTGCTTTTATCAATATGAAGTGTCATTTACACTTGTGAATTGGTGCAATGTGTAGGTTTCTTTCTTCCAAGAGTTTCACAAGAACAATGTTGGTGATAGCTACCAACTATGTCAAGATGTCATCATGTTTGTGTGTGATGGCATAGAAGTCATCATTGAGTTTGATCATGTTGAGGTGGACATTTTGTTGAGATCCAAGCTATGCAAAGACACGATGCTAGAGTTTCTTGAAAATGGCATCGTGAGACACATTCAAGACATGCTAATGAATCCAACATTGGGATGTCCTGGAGTCATTCTTGTGGAACACATCTTGAGACCTAGATGTGTTGAAGAGTTGGTCAAAATGAAGGACCGCAAGGACCAATTTGTTTCCATGGAGGAGTTGGAATTGGAAGTCGTGACTCGTGGATTTGGTGCTACACACAATTGGAAGGTTTGTGGGCATTTGAAGAGAGGTTATGACAAAGTGAAGGACTTGTTGGGAAACAAAGCATGGGCAAAACTTCTCGAGAAGCGGCACAATGATCTGGAAAGGTACCGAGAGCAAGTATTGCAAATCTCAAGGAGGAAGTTTCCAAGGGATTCTCCAATTGACGAGCAGGGAATGGATTCCACATGGAGATCCACAATTTGGCAATCGGTTAAAAAACCCATCAATCTTGTAAGAAGTTGTCCAAATTTACTTCTAAAACATGTGAATGTGAAGTTGGACAACATTGATCGGAAGTTGGATGTGATCATTAGAAAAGTGGATAATGTTCTTCAAATGCAAGAGAATATCTTGAACATGCAAAACAATCTTTTACGTGAAGTGTCATCAAGAATTGAAGATTTGATGGAGCTTTCAATCAAAATGCAACAGTCACAAGTTCCAAAGCTTGCTTATCTTTGTGAGGTTGGGCACAAGAAGCTTTTGACACGCTTTGTACCCGGCCTTGTAGAGTTTGACCTTCATCTTATGTGTGAAAGCAGAGATGGAATTCATGAGATTATGGGCCAAGAGGGATGCAAGGTCAACTTTGGCACAAGTGGGACAAGGACATTCATGAGTATGTTGATGTGGGGGTTGAAGATGGCAACAATCTTGACAAAGATTGGAGCACATGTTGCTGGAGGAATGGGTGGAATGGTTCCAGATTTTGGTGAAGGTTTACAATTAGCGGGCTTGATTCTAGACACGCCAGGTGTTGTGGATGAAGTGTCTGCTGCGTGCGTGAAATTACTCCCACATGACATAAAAGGGGGTGGTAGGGTTACAAAAGATGATAGGTTGAAGGCAGAGAAGTGGTTGATTGAGGTTTTAGAGGCAAAGTGCAAGGAGGGAACGTTCTTTGAGATGTTTAGATTGAGGAAGGTTGTGTATAGAGGAGTTGATAGTAGAAAGGGGTCCATAGCTTGGTTGTGTGACCATTGTGAGAAGAATGGCATGCAAAGTGGAATGTTGTACAATGATTGAGATTTTTAGAGTGAATAATTTGTCAATGACAATTTTTGTAATGTTTGTAAATATTTATCATTTTTAGTGTTTTGCCGCTTGTAGACTTTCAATGCTTTTCAATTTTTGGATTGGACTTGTCATTGTGTGTGTTGGCTTGTGCAATAGAGGTTTTGGTATGTAATGGTCCCAGGGACAAGGACATGCGGCTTGTGAAGTTGGTGGAGGCCATGGGTTTGTGTGGACGCAACGGTGGTGGTGGAGCTATTGTCGTGCTTTGCGAAGCTCTAGGAGTGGAGCGAAGAAAGCGATTGATGCTTGGCCTTTGTAAACAAATTTCTCTACTAATTGTTTGGAGATTGAGGGCGATGTAAGTTCATACGAATTGATGAACCTTTGAGCACATGTGAATGAAATCATAGGTGTCATGTTCATAAGTGTTGTAACCTTATTAGCCTTTTAGTAGTGGATAAGGGTCTCAAGTTACATGTTCATGAGTTCATAATACCATTACGGCATCGAAAGTGTCAGTTGCACTTGCGACGAAAGAATCATCTAACATTGTGGCTCGCATGTTGTGATCCATGGTTTGAATCCCGTTTGCATGCACCGGAGTTAGGCATCAGGTTTGCGTGTTGAAGCTAGGAGACTGCATCGTCTAGTTCGTCAGCACTTTTTATGACGGACTCGGTGGATGAACGAAGCTTGTAAGTAGTGTCAATGCGACCTACAGATGATTTTACGATGTCAAAGAATGCCCTCTCAGACAATGAGGATAAGCATGGGCGTGAGGGCACCGTGGACGCCAGCCACTTGGCTTCCTTCTTCACAAACTGGTGCTTCTTAGGGTCAATGAGTGGAGTTACTCGTGTAGGCCTTACTGGGAACATTAGAAGAGCATCTGCAAAGTTGAGCAGGTTGGCTTTGCCATAATGAGTTGCATCAATGGCGCGGGCGGGTTGTGCTGAGTTAGACATGAACTCAGTGATCCAGACCTTATCTTCGCCCTCCGTCATCTCTACTGCCTAAATTGTGTTGCTCCCAAGAGTCTTACACCTATGACCGAGGTCCGACATGCTTTTCTTTTCCACTTGAAAGAAGCATCTCCATGCTTTCATGAATCTTGACTTCATCTCTGTAGAATCTGTTTTTTGGCTTTAGGTTCAAAGAACCTTGATATAGTTTAATGAACCAATTTTGGCCTTTCAGGCTTCTTCATCTTCTTCCTCATCACCAATGTAGTTGAGAAAGTAGTTTCCGCTATGGTTGAGAAAGTAGTGTTGACTTATAGTACTATGTAATATATGTCAACCTTGTTTGAAAATCCAAAAGAAGCAAATTTACTTAAGGAGGTACCTCAATCTCAGTAAATTACATCAAGGCATCACAAGGCAACTATGAAATTGTGGATGCCAAAGTTATAAATTTCAAATAGCCAAGGTACAAGTTTAAGTTCAAGAATGTGCACATATACCGACAGATTCTATCGCCACCTCATCACCTACTTTGTTCCACAGATAGACGTGCAAAGGAGCGAGTACGTGTCTGCAATTGAGTCGATCATCATCTTCGGCTAGGTAGCGATGGATGGGGTCCAAGATGCAAATGGTGCTCCTGGTGGTGCTTCTGGCAGTGTTCCATTCTAGTAGTGGTTCTTGCAGCTTTGGTCGTTAGGGTGCAAGTCAATCGAGTGACTGTTTATGATGGGAATTACCTATTTATATGCAATAAATTTTATCTTCTTCTCTTTGTCTTTTTTTTTGTGATGGATGGCGATGTTTTCATTGTGGTGATTTCGATTTTGGTTGTCAGAAGCAATGGAATTAATAGGATCAGAACTGCTTATGATGGATTGCCATTGTAATTCAGTTGAGTATATGTTGTGGGTGTTGTTTGTTTAACGTTAATTTCTTTGTTGTGGTGGCAATTTTGTTTCTAACTCGTTAGTGTAGGGAGTGCTCTGTAAAGGTGCATATCTAGTGATTTATGGAATGAAAGTCTCATTTTGGTCATTGGAATAAGCGAAGTGTATATCTTTTATTGATTGTAAGGCTCTCACTCATGTGGCAAAGCAGAAGGAAACTTTGTATTCTCTGTTTAGCAGCTTCGAAATCTGTGTTTCTATTTCTTCGAATATGGTAATATTGTTGTAAATATCTTTTGACAGAAATGGATTTTGTTCGAACGAGAGGACTCGAAAACCTCTACTAGTGATCGTTGTGGAGATGATGAGGATGGGAGGCAAATGTGGTTTGAACTTAACCCCTAAAGGACAAAAGGCATTTTAGAGGAATCTCTACCCCATTGATCAGTAAGTGCCAAGATGAAATTTTTGAGAATGTAACTATGGGATCTTCTTCTAAATTTATATGAGATGATGTGGTATAATAATTGTGAGCTTTAACCGCACTGATTGAAAGATAATTCCAGCCAAAGTGAAAAATTGTCCCCCGAATGGATACTTAGTCCTTTAGAGGTTACTACAGTAAAAGCTTCTGTTGAGAGTAGAATAATAATTAGCTTGGAAAACACATTGTTCTATTTTTGCTAGTAAGGTAATTCGGATCTGAGACTCCAATGTGCGCCAAGCTAGGTAATTTACTAGGGCCCCATGCCTCAATGGAGATGCTCATAGCCCCACCGTTTAACCCTCTAACGACGAGGCCATGCACGGGGGCCTCAATTTTTTAATAATTTAATATATTCTACACAACATCATCTACACCATGAGTACATTTCACTATTTACTTTTTTCACAGAAATCATTGTAATTTGATATTGCCTCAATTGATTGGAGATAAAAAATAGATGGGTTAGATGGATGAAAGCATTGTGCACAACTGCTCCGACTAGTGCAAATCAATCTAAGAGTTCAACCACCTGTGGCTCCCAGAAAACAAATCTCATTGACCATATTCTAGTTCCTTCGTACTTATAGGGTTAAATGAAAAGTAGTATGGTACGAGATGAATGACAGCTCTAAAGGAATGGCGATGGAAGGAGGACACAACTATGTTCACTATCAAGAGTTGGGCGCACACAATGAAAGTTGTGGTGACGAAAATGGGGGGTTTATTTTGAAGACATATTTGTAAATAGCTGAACATGTTGGTTGCACTGACTCGGTGGAGATTGCGGTGGACCTACTAGTCCTTGATCTCATCAATTGGGTCCGCTTGCCAAGCTGAAGTCTCTCGCCATAGAACTTTGAGAATATGTAGTGAATAGTGGCATGGACGCAAACCCAGCAAACATGTAACACCTCACTACTCCAGGAGCTTAGATGTTTCTGCAAAGCTGCGGATTTCTTGAGCACATGATTCATGTCAATGTCCATAGCCATGACAAGATGAGGCCGAACCAAAATCCTAAATCCTATGCCTTGCTAAGACCAATTGATCGGCCATAGGACTCAGACACGGTCGTAGGAGAGGGGAAGGAGGAACATGCCATATGTCATGTTGGGGGCACATTCCAAATTTTAAGTGGAAGAAAATTATGTTAGAGCTAGTGCACTTAGGAAAAAAGGGCCTTAGAAAAAAGTAAAGGTATTTTTGAAAGTCTTATCCAAAGGGCAAAGCTTAGGCAAATTTGGGATGAAATACAAGAACATAGTTTGATATATTCAACATAATAACAAGCTTTAGAAATATTCCATGGTTTGCACATGAAAGAACTTCAATGATCACATATATACATGAATATCAATATCATCACATAATTATGGACTTCTCATGTATTGCTCTCTCTGTAGGTTTATATTAAAATTATAGGCATTTTGATTTATTTCCCTCTTCTCTTCAAAGAGGATGATGAGCAAGTCTTTTCCAAAATACAACTCCATGTATAAAATCATGTATTTCTTTGAAATATACATAAGAAAATCATGTGTTGTTTGAAATATACATGCTTACATCAATGCATCAAGCTTCACATAATATGAACTCAATGAATACACCATTTGAATGATATTTAATTGCCAATATAATATATCATCTATACTAAAAGTATGTCACTTCTTGCCTATAAGTGACAGTCATTTGGGCGTATGACATTTATTCTAGCTACAATTATTGTACATACTATTTCAATCCTATATTCTACATGACCTACATTTAATCCTATATTGTGCAAAAATAATAGATGGCTCTCAAAATGAGCCCATTGTTCTTTAGAAAGAACAATCTTCTATCTATAGAATATCGTTTAATTCCTAAAGGCCCAATGTCCCCTCGAGGGACATTTTGAGTTTGGAAAGGGTACCATGTTCTCAAATATAGGCATGATTTTCTGAGATTTTCTATTGGATGGGAAACTTGTATTAGCTTTCCATAGACATAATTTTCTTAGAAATCCGACTTATAGTTCAAAAGTTACAATTTTTTTATGTAACATACACAAATAGTGCAGCGGTTTAGTGTGTCATATAACAAATAGTTAGCAATACTTCAATTAACTTTAAATTCAATAGAAATTTGAGTTTTTTCCATTTAAAAAAAAAACTCTTCTTGGAAAGAAAATGGAAATCTTTGTATTTGTATGGATTTTTGAATTTCAAAATATGAGAAGGATATGATAAATGAAAAAACTGAAGTGTATTTTTTATTCTTAGCACATAATTCCATTGCAAGATTTATAAGGGCATCTTCTATCCCTCTTTTAATTCTAAAATTTGGTGCACATGTGCTTAACATGGACCTTTAAAAGCTAAAATCAAAAAAATCATGGACCCTAGTGCAAAATAATGCCATAGAAGGTGGTCGAAGTTTGTTGAAGGTGTTTAGTATGACCTCAAGAAGAGTTTATGTCTCACTTCAAAGGCTAATATCTTTCAATCCGTACGGTCAAACTAAACAAAAGAATTACCACACACACTTGTTTAATTCTAGTATAAGATCCAAAAATTAGATATGTAAAAACTATGATTATTTGCATTTTGTGTTGAATGCATTGAAACTGGCAGTTTTCAGTGAGTTTGGGTGCTGAAATGCCTTTGGTCTTTTGGGGTTAAGTCCTTAAAGAATGTTTTGTGTCCAAGGGACAATTTTGTGTGAAATAGTGAAAGACATATGAGAATAACGCAGCAGCGAATGAATGGTGCCACATAGGGTGAATGGTATGACAAGGAATGAATCGTGCAGAAGTGAATGAATTACACCATAGCATGCATGTTCAAGGGCCCTCCGTGAGCAATTCCTTTATTTTGAAAAACTAATTTAACTCGATTGTTTTAACTATTTTTTCCTCCTTCCTAGTCGACGCCACCGCGAGCCCTATTTTCAAATCACCCCTATTTGCACATCATTGCCCGTTTTTGAGAAAAAAAACACTCATAAAAAGCGATCTTCAATCTAAAAACCCAAATTCTAAAGTACCCAAACAAGCTAAAAATCTACGAGGGGATTTCAAGAGGTTACCTTCTTCGGAAAGATCATCCATCTTCTTGACGAGCTCATGAAACCAATTCGAGTCCAACCGACAAAGATCCGTCATCCTCCGTTCATGTATACGAAATTAAAAAAAACACGCACATAATCTTGAATCGCTGACCTCACAAACCAAATTTATTGCTCTGGCATTTTTTTCTTGTGAACATCATCCTCCAAGTTCTGTTGGGCCCTAGCCTAGCTCCTCCTCCTCCTCCTCTCTTGCGTACTCATGATTCCAACTACTGCCAACAAAACCACTCCCTCAAACCGCAACAAAGACGCATCCCTAACGCAGCCGTCGAAACATCAAATCCGCGTTCCAAACTCTAGCTCATGATACAAAACTCACAAAACAACAAAACTCTCGACGTGCTCAATCTCTCGAACCCCTCACCTCACCCACACAAACGAGACGCATGCCTCACGCATCAGTCCCTCACGCATTAGTCGGAGCCATTGCCAAACGTACGTCAAACTCTAGCACAAAACACTACAAGAATCGAAACAAAACACCAAAACGGACAAGTCGAGTGGCGTCGAAACCAACATCGGAAGCAAAGCGGGTGCCGTGGAAAATCTGCCAATCTTCGAGCTTGCGGCGACAACACAAAAGTTTCTGATCTTGGAGACGCCATCCCACGATCGGGAAGTTGGGAAGCAAAACCAAACAAAGATGACAAGCATCACCAATGTGTCTACATTTCTCTTGACCTCTTCGGTGGCCTTCTCCAAATGTTAGAATCTGCCGAATTCGTAAATTTAGAGACAATGAACGGGGGAAGATGAAAGACGGCCACCCTCGTCCATTTTTAAAGGGATGGAATGTACGCAACTTGCAGATTTACATGCAAAGAGGATGGATATGTCTAAATATGTCATATCGTTTTGACAATCATTGCCTTGTTCGTTAGTTTTTGACGTGTGGTCAATTATTTTTTGGTATAAATGGCTTGATTTGATTCAAATCATAGTCTCAAACGATCGTCTATGCGTTGTTAGATGCAAAGGCGCCATTGCACCTGGAAGCAACAATATCTGCTTTTCTTGTGGATTCAAAATATGGCCCTATTATTGTATTGATTAAAGTGTACCCACTCTCTCCAAGAGTTTGTGATGAGATTTACAAACGACTTCCTCAATCCCTAAAGGCCCAAGGCATTTTTACACCAAAAACACTTCAAAACTCGTCGTTCCACTGCAATGAGTAAGGAAGAAAATGTTAACTTTTATTTCTATCTCTATCCCCAGGATTTCAGTTAGGACTTATTGATTGACGTCCTCACAAACTTCCATAAATTTTGACCGCACGGATTGAAAGATTATAGTGTTTGAAGTAGAGAAAACAATTCATTTTCTTCATGCGTTGAGTGGATCAGCAGATTTTGACTTCAGTTGGTATCAAATTTTTGCACTACACAAGGTCTAAACCCATTACCATCTTGTTAACCCGTAAACGACCGTGACAATTTCACACCGAAAATACTTCAAAATTGTTGATTCTAGTGCAAAGAGTAAGGAAGAAAACAAAACCTTATGTTTATTGTTTTAGCCATAGGATCTCAATAAAAGCTTACTAAGTAACATACTCACAAAATCTCAAAAACTTTGACTGCACGGTTTAAAAGTGTATAGTATTTAAGGTCAAGGAAATGATTCATTTTCTTCCCTGAGTTGAGTAGATCAGTAGACTTTGACTTCACTTGGTATTAAAATTTTGCACTACACAAGGTCTAAATCTTTTATTATTGTGTTAGGCATGATGTTAGTTCCCTATACACCAATTTTTAGAGGTAGGAAGAGGTGTAGCATATTCAAAACAAGTGTACAGGGCGTGGAGGTTCAAAAATTTTCAGTTCTTGCCATTTTTTTGGTGTACTTAATATGTTTTTGAATAATAGTCCAAACGGCTAATAAGAAGATTCTGAGCACATATCGTTGTTTTGAAAAAGTAAAAAGTGAAAAATACAAAGATCTCTAGGTTTAATGTAGAAAAGATGAAGTTTATTCCCCGCTTGTTAGAAATGTGTAAAAATGTTTGACTTGAGTTAAAATATTTTTTTACACTAAAGACAAGAATGTTTTTTTTGACATTGAAAGAAATTAATATTCTCTACATCTATGAAAAATCTCAATGTCAATAGAAACTTCTAGTAAAATTTTGGAGCTACCCGGAGTCCCCAGTTTCAACTTTGAGTGGTACTAACTTTCAAGCCATGAATCCAAAGAAACAAAATAAAATACACCTCCACAAAGCTCTTATGAGGGACAATCTAGCACATAATCTTCAAAAATAAAAGATTTTTTTTCGAATTTTAGGAACCTGTCCAAAAGCAGAATCGTCCCCTGAAGGAGCACTTTGTTCTTTAAGGATTAAGCATGATGTTAGTTTCTTATACACCAATTTTTAGACCTACAGGAGGGGTGTAGGATATTCAAAACAATTATGCAAGGTTCATAACTTGCCAATTCACTTCTATTTTTTTGTGAACTTAATATGTTTTTAATTTTAGATTGATAATCCGAATGGTCAATAAGAAGGTTCACACCACATATTGTTGTGGTAAAACCAAAAATTTTAAAAATGAAGATTTGTAAGTTTTATGTGGAAAGGAAGAAGATTTTTTGGTACCTTGCCCGACAATGTGTGACAATGTGTGAAAATGTTTGACTTGGGTTAATATGCTATTTTTTTACTAAAGACAAGAATTTTTTTTTGACAATATGAAAGGAAGTAGTATAACTTTCTAGTACTGAAAATCTCACATTCAATAGAGTGTCCTAGCAAAAGTTTTTGGAGTTGCTCAATAACCCTCTGTAAAATTCAAAACCCTATAACTTTTCAATGAAATGTTGGATTTAGAAAAAAATTGTTCTCCACTAAGGTTTTAGTAATGCCCTTCTACAGTAAAAATTTCAAAGAGATGTTAAAGATTGACACCATAGGAACTTGACCAAATTTTCAAAATGCCATTTTATGATGATTGGTCTATTAGGGATTAATATTGAAGACTTTAGCTTTAGCAACTTTTACACCCATGATCTACTGATGTAGCTTAGATTTCTAATATAACAATGGTCGAATTATTTTAGGTTTTTTGTTAAGATTATTAAATCGAAGTAATTTACATGAATAAGTTGATGATTCTATCACACAGAAAATTTGGGTTGGATTGTTTGTTGGTTTATTTTTCTTACTTAACGCTATCTCAAATAGCCATGGCTCCTAATGACAAGCCTTTGGATGAGAAGCGTTCAATCTAAACTTCTAAAGGACCAAGTGTGTTCGAGGGACAAATTTTTTCACTTGACTACAAATATCTTTCTATCCGTATGGTCAAAACTCACAAAACCACATCATCTTATATAATTTTAGAAGTAGATCCTATGGTCTCTTTCTCAAAAAGATCATCCTGGTAGTATTTTATCAATGGAATAGAGATTCCTCTAACATGCCTTGGTCCTTTAGAGGCTAGATTAAGGAGATTTTAAATCAATTTTTATGTGACATTTGGCTGCATTTGGGGCCCTCTGGATTTGTCGCACATGTTGTCACGGCGTGACGGCACCATAGGTTCATAAATTGCCAATTTGGTGATATTAATTAAATTACAAGAATATATTCTATGGAAAAAGAAATGTCGGAATTTCATAGATTGTAGATCATAAGACTCGTCGTGACAAGAAAATTCTAGGCTCAATGATCAATATTGTTTCCGTAAAAAATCAAGCCAACACAAGGGTTAATGGGTTCCATATTGTGTATGTATAATTATGCTATTGTCTACCACGTGGAAAGAATATACTATTAGTTTCTAATAGATCCCATATTGCTAAAGTCAAAACAATTATCATACAAAACTACACTCTTCTTATACAATAACACTTACATGAAAAAAACACTAATAAAAGTAATTTACAACGATGTCGTCTCAGCATATACAGCAGCCCATGTGCTCCCTCTCCGCGCGACCTTGTTCTCCCTCTACCAGCTGCCTCCATGCTCCCATAGTTAACAAGCAACAAGAGTCATTTCACCATGGAACGGAATTAAACTCGTCACTTGCAGTCAATTGATTGAAATTTTTTTGAAAATGTTTTACTTGAAATTAGAAGCATTTAACTATGAGCATCTCATTAAATGTTGTTATGCACTAAATAAAAGATAATCTTGAGTTAGATGCCAAAACAATCCTTTTTCACATTAACCGCTAAATGAAAAAAAATCTTGACGTGGGCTTTTGCAAATTTTAGGCATGTTCTAATGGTTGCAATTTATATTTGCAACTCTTGAAATTTTGTACAAAGGTGCAAGAAGACAAGACGTACGTGGGAGTATAAATTTGATTCTCATTGGACTTATAGAAAAAAGTTATGCCATCTTAACCCCAAAGGACCAAATGTCAAAAATGGGCTTTTTGAAAGTTCGGTCAGATTCCTATGGTGTCAATTTCCAATATTCCTCTTTGTAATTTTTACTACACTAAAGCATCACCAAGACCTCAGTTGAAAAAACAATTTTATCCTAAATTGGACATCTGATGAAAAAGTTACAGGGTTTTGAATTTCAAATGGGGAGAGCGGGCACCACGGGCACCTCCAAAAACTTTTGTTAGGACACTCTATTGAATATGAGATTTTCAATACTTGCAAGTAATATTATTTCCCTTCATATTGTCAAAAAAAAGTTCTTGTCTTTAGTGAAAAATAGCATACCAACCCAAGTCAAACATTTTCACACATTGTCACTCATTGTCGGGCAAAGGTACCAAAAGAACTTCTTCTTTTCGACAAAAACCTAGATATCTTTATATTTTTCACTTTTCATTTTTTCCACAACAATATGTGGTGTAAACCTTCTTATTGACCATTCGGATCATCAATCTAAAACATATTAAGTTGACAAAAAATCAAACTGTGAATTGGCAAATTTTGAACCTCCACTCCTTGCACGGTTGTTTTGAATATGCTACACCTGTCCTCTTCCTCTAAAAATTGGTGTGTAAGGAACTAACATCATGCTTAACAAGATGGTGGTGGATTTAGACCTTGTGTAGTGCAAAAATTTGACATCAAGTAAAGTCAAAGTCTGCTGATCCACTGAAAGCAAGGAAGAAAATGAACAAAGTGTTTGACTTCAAACACTATAATCTTTCAATCCGTGCGGTCAAAGTTTACAAAATTTTGAATATACAATACTTAATAATTCTTATTTGAGATCCTACGGTCAGAACTATTGAATCAAAGTTTTTGTTTCCTTGTTTGTTCATTGCACTAGAATCCAACAATTTTGAAGTGTTTCTGGTGTAAAATTGTCACGGTACCTTGGGGGTTAAAGAAAACATTGCCGAGTGCGAGCACATCGGGCAACTCTAAAAATTTTTGCTAGATCACTCCATTTAATTTGAGATTTCCAATACCAGCAAGTCATATTATTTCCTTTCATATTGTCAAGAAACATTTCTTGTCTTTAGTGGAAAAACGCATTTAAGTCCAAGTCAAACATTGCCACACCTTCCCACACAATGTTAGGCAAGGAACCAAAAAAACTTCTTCTTTTCCACATAAAACTTGAAGATCTTCTTGTTTTTAACTTTTTAATTTTTCTATTACAAGACGTGGTGTGAACCTTCTTGTTGACCATTCGGATTGTCATTCTAAAACATATTTTGTTCCCAAAATATAAAACAAAAATAGGCACTTTTTGAACCTCCACTCCTTGTGCATTTTTTTTGACAATGTTGCACCCCTTCTCTACCTCTTAAAATTGGTGTATGAGGAGTTCATATCATGATCAGCATGATGATATAAAATCAGGGTTACCAATCCGACGTCCTTGGGGGTCTGAGAGCATCCTAGGGCGTCCTAGGACGAGGACGTCTTGACGTCACGTCGGACGCAGCGTCCGGGGGGGGGGGTAAAATGCATTTACCGAAGGCCGTAGTAAGTTTTCTGGACCGTCAGATTCGATGAAGTGCGACGCGGCGAGATCTCTGCCGTCGAAATGCGTCGAGTCGTCCGACCGGACCCTGCCGTCGGAGAGATCGGACGGCACCTCGGCCGTCCGCGTGATCGGACGGCCGATAGACAGATCGTACGGCCTCGATTTGATCGCGGGGGCGCACGACGGCCGTCCGATTAGGCCGACGGCTTTAGGGCCGTCCGATCGGGCGGCCGACCGATCGGGCGGAGGACGGCTGAAAGGGCGGATGGCCGTGCGATCCGCGGACGGCCGCCGGATCGGACGGTCGTGCGACCGGTCCATCGGCCGTCCGATTGGAGGACGGCCGGCCGGCCGTCCAATCGGACGGCCGCGGTGGCGGTCGGCCTCATGGCCGTCCGCCACCCTATAGAAGGCCGTCCGCCAACCTCTCTCTCTCACTTTTTCCTTCCCCTCTCGAAAATTGAAATATATTTTTGAGTGGATGCGGAGTGGCTTTGGCTGGCATTTTTCCATCCATTGGCTCCTCATCTTTGGGAGGGAGAAAGTGATTCACATTTTGGGGGGGAGTTTTTGCGGTTTTTTTAAAGTTTTTTTAAAAACTTGTTCGTAAAAAATGCTTTTTTCATAGTTTTTTTATAGAACTTGTTCCAAACTAGTTTTTCTCTTCAAGTTTTTTTTAAAACTTGCTCTTAAAAGTTTTTTCTCATAGTTTTTTTTTTAATTTGTTCCAAACTAGTTTTTTTCTTGAATTTTTTTTTAAAACTTGTCGTAAGAAGTTTTTAGTCTTAGTTTTTTTTAGAACTTGTTCCCATCTAGTTTTTTTCTTGAAGTTTTTTTGAAAACTTCTTCTAAAAAGTTTTTTTTAAAACTTCAAACGGCGGCGGGGTCAAGAAGATGCCGAAGGACAAGAAGAAGCAGAAGGTTGCGGACTTCGGAGTGAAGCTTCATTCATTCCACGACGTTCCATCTGAGGCTTGCAAGAATTTCCCCATAGAACTGACCGTTAGATTCTATGAGAAAAATTCTATTCGATCATTGGAGAGCAAGTACGTCAGATATAGAGATGAAGGCCCCGAGAAGTTCCGGACGGACATGCGGCAGCACATGATGGACGCGCTTCAAGCCCCGATGTGGAATACGGAGACCCAAAAGCGCGGGTTTTTTAAGTTCTTGGATGCCAGAGTGCACGATTCACTCTGGAATGCCAAGAACTTGTTGACCAAGTTTGGGAGGTTCAATCGTGCGGCGGATGAAGTTTTCAACGACGTGCTGTTGAAGGCGGATTTGTTCGTGGCCCAGATGAAGCCATTCGCCAAGAATCGAAACCGGCGTGGCTCCGTGGGATGGTGGAATTAGATAGAGGGGCACCAAGAAGACCTGTTGCGTAAAGCTCATCTCATTGCCATTCCGCCAACAGCCGCGGTTATACGAATGGACAATGCGAACAGGAGAGGTGGATACGCCATCATTTGCAAAGTCCGCATTGAGGGTGCTCCGGGCATTGAACCATTCTGGTAATTTGCCGCCAAGTTGTCCAACCAATCGGAGACACGGCCGGATTTGGCAAAAGTTGAGCATCAGAATGAGTCGATGGCGGTGAGGATTCCACATCCGGGTGTCATCCGTTTCGTGGCCATTCATCCGGACAAGTACGAAGGCTATGCGTATTGGTGGAATGGCGGGACAGTTTGAGAGATGTTGAACCGGGATATCGAGTTTGGTGACGATGTCATCACACATTTGAACTATGGGAGATTCCCCGATGATGAGATTATTCGAGTTCAACAGTTGGTTCGTTTTCTCAAAAAACGGACCGAGCTTGCGTGGGCGTTGTTGCGCATCATGAACGAGGTCCACAAGAGCAACAATCTCCACAATGACTTGTCTCCGGACAATATCCTCCTCCACTTCCCTCTAGATGAATCGCGAGTGTATATTGGAGTATGCGATTGGGGCATGACCACGAAGGTTAACGAACCAATGCAGTCTCTTTATACGTTCACAAAGCGTGAAGACATGGCCGAGACTCTACGAAGGCGATGGTGGGTCGATCCGCGGGTTGCGTACTTGCACAAACCAGATGCGGATGTGGAAATGATTCCGAAGTTATCAATGGCTTCGGAGGAGTTCGCTACGGCCCGAATAGCGCAACGAATCAACGGGCGGACAATGTCCATAGACTACGAGAATCTGCAACGGGAATCTCGGAGTTCCGTAGTATTCTCAAATCAAGAATTTGCGGATACATTTCATATGTACATGGAGAGAGTCTGCAACGAAAACCGAGAAAGCGCTGGAGGATTGTTTCATATCATTACACGCTTCAGCGACACATACAACTGGCCCACGCCTCATGAGCATTATCGGTCAACGTATTAGTAATACATAGGTTTTACTTTATTCCTTTCGGCATTATTAGACTATACTAGATAGCATGCACATTTTGAAGTGACTATAGCAATAGTCTTAGATTAATATGTATTACATGCCTTTATAATTTGGGCACAAGAAGTAAAAAAACCTTATTTCATATAGCCGTGCAAAGAGCGACATTTTTTGAATTTTATATGGTTTAGGTTGTGGCATAGTTCCGATTTTTTAACTTATCAATGTGTTCTATTTTAAAATTCTTGTATTTCAGAATTTTTGTTAAAATTACCTCAAAATATCCTAATCCAACCTTGTGATGAGATTTCCCTACACACCAATTTTTAGAGGTAGAAAAGAACTGTAGCATATTCAAATCAAGTGCGCAAATACTGGAGTTTAAAAATTGCCATTCCATGTTTTCTTTTTTAGTAAACTGAATAAGATTTCAAACGATAATCCAAACCCAGGTTTATGAAGGTTTTCATGTGTTCAGTACATGTTGTTGAAAAAGCAAAATGTGTAAAATATGATGATCTCTAGGTTTTATGTAGAGAAGACGTATATCAAATTTTACGAGTTTGGGTTCGAACTTTTCGGATAGATCATAGTGCCCATGGCACAAAATCATACATAACCTCAACCATTTTATGTTTCTTGAATACAATTTAGCATTTATAGGAATTACCCCCATTTGAAACGCCTCCTCATGCCCGACTCCCTACTCATACAACATGTCTCCTATATCCCCAAAAATATCGTGGCAGTTTTGATCCGGAAACATTTCAAAGTTGTTGGATTCTAGTGCAATGACCATAGAAGGAAACCAAAAGTTTGATTTCTAGTTGTGACCGTTGGAACTCAATTAAGACTTATTAAAAAATATGTTTACAAAATTTCAGAAACTGTGACCGCACAGATTGAAAGATTATAGTGTGTGAAGTGAAGCAAATGGTTTAGGGTCTTCACTGCGTTTAGTGGATCCGCAGACTTTGACTTTACCTGGCGTCAAAATTTTGAACTAGGCAAGGTCTAAATCCACTACCTTAAACATGATGGTAGTTCCTTAGACAACAATTTCTTGAGGTAAAGGACAGGTGTAGCGTATTCAAAACAACCATGGAAGTAGTGGAGGTTCAAACTTTGCCAATTCAAACTTCTTTTTCTTGTGAACTTCATGTGTTTTGAATTACTAATCCGAATGGTCAATAAGAAGGTTTACACCACATATTAATGTAGAAAAAATAAAATGTAAGAAATACAAAGATATGTAGGTTTTATGTGAAAATTCATAAGATCTTTTGGTACCTCGCCCGACAATGAGTGACAATGTGTGAAAATGTTTGACTTGGGTTGGTATGCTATTTTTAAAATTTTCAATAAAGAGAAGACTTGTTTTTTCAAGGGAACGGTGAAATACATCGTTTCTCATAAGGTTTTCCATGACATTGTCATGTACATTCTTCTAAATATTTACACCTGAATTAGATGCATAGAAAAGTTAAAAGTTTGATTCAAACTTTGCATGTTTAGGGTTCATGCACGCTTTGACGACGTCCCCTTCCATCCAATTGTATTCTTTCCGTGTCCATCATCATATTATTGTTTCAAATGAGATTTCAAACGAGACACGTTACATGTCTTGTAAATGAATATCGCCATATATAACAAATTTGAAAACACAACCATCACTAACACACAAAAAACATGCATGAGATCGAATGTGATGAACATATTCTCTAGCCATAATCTACATCCAAAGTTTAGTCCCTAAAATGTTATTTTTAAGTACACTCCAAAATGTCAAATTTTCAAAACTTTTGTAACAATTTTTTTGCTTACATACCAGATGAAAACGCACCTAAAAAGCCCAAGTCCGAAGTCGGAATTGAAAAAAAAATAAAAATTTGGAAGTTATTAAGTCGCTGTTATGTTAATTCTGCCAAAAAAACAAATTCATCCACTGTGGATGAAATTCTATGCGGCGGAAGAAAAAACCCGCAGCGGATGAAAATTTCCGCAGCGGATGAAAAACAGCGCAACAAATTAAAAACAAGCAGCGGATGGAAAAAAAAACTGCGGATGAAAAATCACCATGCGGAGGAAAATCAGAGTCCGGTTTAAATGTTTGCAGCGGATGAAAACATTCGCAGCGGATGAAAAGTAGACTGCAGATGAAATTTTGAAAACCTCATTATAATATTAAACTACATTACAATGGTTGGACTAATGCGTTTCGAAGCAAGCGCCAACCACTAATTTGCATCTATAGAAGTTTGGTAGTGGTTCGCGCTTGTTTTGCAACGCATTATAACAACCACTTTAATGAATTTTCTATATTATTTAATATTAAGAAAAACATTCATTTCAAAATTACTTTTAAAAAACAGGAAGAGTAGAGAAGGAGCGGGTTACAAACGTTAACCCTTAAACGACATTTCATGGCCTGGGCGGGCAGCCCGAAATTGGATCACGGCATCTTCTGTATTTGGACATCAATGAATAGTGCACTTTTTGAACTTGGGCATCATGAATAAACCAATCAATGATGAGCTTGCACCCTCCTAAAGGTTATCAACCTACCTACCACAATCCTTTCAAAGCACAAATCACTCATACAAATTGTGATTTGAATTGTAAAATTTCACTTCGTGAATGCATCAAAAGAAGGTGATTAGAATGATATCAAAAAATATGTGAAAAGTTGAGTACAGGAAGAGCTACAGAGAAGATTCTGTAGAAACCAAGCCCCTCGGGCTGGCTCTGACGTTTAAGGGTTAAGTGTTTCTTAATAGTGTTCGTGATGATTCTTAACACTTTGCCATAGTCATTCGCGGACGATTTTCATTAAAGTGCGCCTGTGCGCACATACCTGTGCGCCTGGCCCACGTAGCTTCTGAAGACTGTTTTTCGTCCAGAGATTGTTTTCTCAACCAAGGACTGCTTTTCCATCCTCTGACTATTTTCATCCGCAGTGGCGGAAATTGTAATTTGGCCACATTATATTAATAGTGGATATCGGCTCTCTAAGTGGGGTTATATTTAGTAGAAAAAATAAATTGTGTAGGAGGTTTTCCAAAAACCACATTCTTCTGTGTGTTTATAAAGCATTTTAAGGAAGTTCAATGCCTA
This sequence comes from Bryoerythrophyllum caledonicum, assembly GCA_963971425.1. Lineage (NCBI taxonomy): Eukaryota > Viridiplantae > Streptophyta > Bryopsida > Pottiales > Pottiaceae > Bryoerythrophyllum > Bryoerythrophyllum caledonicum. Next base: position 14,066,313 of record OZ020526.1, on the reverse strand, counting down.
ACTCCGTAGGTAGATTGCTACGACATATTTACTCGGACATCTAGAATCATAACAATTTAAAGCAATGAAGTATATGCAATCATTAATACAAACATGCATACATTAAATTGTAGAGGCATTCAAATATGAATAGCAAAAATGCTTATAGGAAGATTTTGTTGTATTCATTGATATTGTATAATGTATTTGGTATACCATTTCGTGTACTCTATAGAGTAATTTCCACACACTAAAATATCCTTAGAGCATAACTTATGCCCATACACAAAACATGACAAATCATCACAACAGAGTACAACAACTAACCCGCACCCATATTCACTGACTGTATCAATGCACTTTATCTACTAAACATCCAAATAACAAACCCTATCCTCTACAATAGCCATCTCGACCAAACCATTTTAATGTCGTTGATCCACATGTTACAAAACTGAACACATATAACAATCCTTCACGAAGTTCTGCTCAAGCAAATATCGATGGAAACGAACTTGCATCTATAGAACTTGGGAAAGAGGTCCTCAAAAAAACGCATGAAAATGCCAAAGACTTGTACGAACATCCACATGCTACCCCATACCACTTCCAAAAAGAATATTGGCCTCCTAAAGAGGATACCCCCATTAAGGTTCCGGTTTTATTCTTGAACAAATATCTCAAGACACAAGACCTCTATAACAACCTTGACACAATCAAATAAAACTTCCCTAATATAGAATAATGGGTTCGCAACAACAAAATAGACTATGAACTCTCTACGAATTCTTTGAAAAATTCCATCATCCCAAACTCACAAATAACATGCGTCATCAAATTCCATAATAGTCGATATTTGGGAAACGCCCGAAAACAACTCTTATTTGGAATAGAAAAATTCCCATATGTAACATGCCCCATATGCACTTTCTCAGACGCCGACAAATCACTCCATGTTCTACCAAAAATGCCAAAACCATCACATACACTCCTTAATTGTCACAAGACATAACAAAGCAGTACGAGAAATTCGAAAACTATTTACCTCCCATAACAAATCACGATGATTTATCCTCATGAATGCCGGCACCTTTAATAACAAGTTACAACCCACAAGGAAATACGGTCCCCCCATTGGCTACTCCCGAGTCCCATGTACATGCGCAATATAGCGCTGTCTTTGTAACGCTAGACTCAAAGCCGACATACTTTGCATTCGGGGCCTACCATACAATGACCCACCATCGACCACATTAACCAAGAGTATACCATTCAATTTATCGAATTCACATATTGTAATGATAGATTCTCCCCGGAAACAATTGAAAACAAAATAAATGAATACCAACCCAGCAACCCCTTATTAATGACATCATTGCCCTCTGATGGAAAATGGATCCGCTTATTGTAATCACTGCCGATGCTCATGCCACCACCTTTATCCCATCTATAAATATCCTTTTGAGATACCTTTAAAATCTCCATCGAAACAATTTCACACACTTTCAATATTATTAACACTGTTGCCATTCAACATGCCATGTCCATTCTACTACACCAACGGAAAATGGAAAAGAAACCAAGCCCTCCTTGACAGGGTGTCTGGTGGGCATGGTCTTACTGATGGAACGAACAGATTCTTTATTCACGCCAGCCCCTTTGCGGAGCGGCATTTCTCTTCTTGCTTTAACTTCTAGGTCAGAAATAGTCAAGGAACTTTAGAGGTACAGGTTGAATTTTTTTTTTATTTAACATGTAATGATATGAAATACTCTTTAACTTTTATGAGGTGAATGAAAAGTTGGAATGTATAAAAATTTCTCATTCTACACATCCACTTATACTAAAAAATTATCAATAAAATTCATTTGGAAACATGTAGCATGCATTGTACATTCATCATCCACATTGACATGGCCGCAACGTAGAAATATTTAATAAACATCGATTAGAAGATCTTAAAAAATGACCTTCTAAATGTACAAAATAGTCAACATTGTTCTCACATGAAGACATTATCCACATGGATTACATTATACAAAGACCATGTATGATTAATCGGAATCTGAGTCAGTATCACGTCTTTGACTTGGCCCAGCGCCACTTGAGTACGGCCCGCTTGAATAAACATGATACAAGTTATTGTATTGTCTGTTCATGTAGCGAGATTCATCTTCGAGCTTGCGGATGTACTCGTTCTGGCTTTGTATTGTGGCTTCATGCATTTGTCTTTCAAACTCGGCATCTTCGTTCTGATGAGGCGGAAACGTTGATGGAGGTGTGTTATCTCTTCCATCTAATCTCCGGCCATATCCATCGTAAGGATGGCCATATACGTCGTAATAGACGTGTCCAGGGTTTGGAGTGTCGTGTTCTTCCTCTTTTCTGGGGGAATTACGACCAAACTCGTACGTATCCCTTGGATGCGTTCGCGTATAGCTCTGAGGGGTGTTGGTCCCTGTACCACATTGGCCGCCATCCAAAGAACGGCCATATGCATGGTAAGAACCGCCATATCCGTCGTGATAGACGGGTGCAGAGTGTGGGGTGGTATGTTCTTCCTCTTCTCCGAGGGAATTACGACGAGACTCGTACGTATCCCTTGGATGCGTTGGCGTATAGCTCTGAGGGGTGTTGGTCCCTGTACCACATTGGCCGCCTTCGTAGTAATGGCTGCCACTCCCCCCACCAAATGTTACAGGCGTGGAACCCATATCATTGCCACGGTTGTAGTCGTTGTAGTTATGTCCCCCGTACTCTTCTGGAGGTGTCTGCTGTTGTTGGTGGGCATCGGGATCGTCCCCGGATCTTCGGTTTGACCAACGTGGCCAACAATCACTCGGTTGATTCCAGGTGGTTGGTATAAAATGGGCAGTTCGATCCATCAGGCTGACATTGCGGCCCGCCACGGTGCGCCAGTCCAAATCCTTGTGTAGGACGATTTCCGCCCAAACCATCGCCATGTTCGAATACAACATGATCTCCGGCCTCGAGTTACGCACACCCACCGCAGCAGTGACCTCATGATATCGATGGCGGAAATGGTCGCTCAGACAATTGCTCGCTAGACCTTCGCGCCGCGGCCCTGATATCCTCGCTTGTGCCCTCGGCCACAACTTCATGAGGTGCTTCATCTTCACGTACCTCTTGCACATGGTGCAAGTCCACAACCTCTCTTCCTCGTCCTGCCATCCGAACTCCGCAACAACATCTAGATCGTCCGTTGCGTCCCAATCCATCTCGGGCGCTTTGCCCTTTGGAGCAACAGGCCGGTTGGACCTTGGCATCTTCCCTAACTAGAACAAACAATTAAATGAATG